>CAUYPK010004108.1:0-12177 GCA_963574355.1 Loris lydekkerianus | reverse complement strand
GCGATCTCCAACCTTCTCTCCTGGTATAGCTCGAATCCTCCAGGTTACTTACTAAATTTCCATCCTTTAACTCTCCTTCTGGACGGGAGCCTCTGTGAAAAGCTGGCTTCAGTCCGCCATCTTGTCTCCCCCCCTAGTTTTTTATTTCTAATTTTACTACATTAGCTTTTGTCTGATATGTTATTTGCCCAGTTACTCTTCATCTATTGCCTTGGTTTTATTCCTTTCTTTGTGTGTTTATTTTCCATGTGTTTCTTATGAACATCTTTGTTCTAGATATAAAAGAAGCTCAAGCTACTAGCTTTAAAAATTATAAATTTAATTTGTTTGTTATTATTAATTACATAATCAGATTTTTTTCTAATATCTTATTTCATAAGTGTGTTTTAAACAAAGTATATTACCTTTTTTCTTTTGCTTGTTTTTGTTGTTGCCACATGAGTTTTGTAAAAATTATTTTAATGTTCTTAATCTTTTAAATTCTATAGAATACATTTCTAGTTCATTATTATTTCATTTGCAGTTCAACACAGTACTGAATTTTGCTAAAATCTATAAAATTTTCACTATCTTTGTAGTCTTTCTGAGCTAGATAAAGAACATAGCTTATTTATCATACAAATGTAATTCTCAGGGCTATAACCTTTATTATTATTTATAAATTAGTCTATAGACAAAAAATTTGTTTAACATTATTGATTTTAATCTAGTAGTAAAATGGATATATTAATATTAATACATTCTACCAAGTCATATACTCACTGTGGTTGCTTGTATCCTATTCTTTCTTCTAGTTGAAGAACACTTTCTAGTAATGCGTGTGTAACTTGCAGCTCATACTGGCTTTTGGATATTTGAAATTTTTTTTTATGTTCTCTTATATTAAAATAGTTTAGTGGGATATAGAATCTTAGATTTCAAATTGCATTCCTTCACATTGAAGACTCTTATCACCCTCTGGTGTCTACTGATGACATTTTTGCTTATAATCTGATTGTCATTGCTTAGAAAGCAACTTACCTTCTCTTTGGCAAGTTTCATGCATGTCATGAAACTTTAGTTTTCTAAAGTTTCACTTGGATATATTTTAATAGGAATTTATTTTATTTTATAATGCTTAATGCAGTTGCTTCCAATATAAGTTTCTTCTCTTCAATTCAGAAAAAAATTGCTTTTGTCTTATAAAATATTGCTTCTTTCAAATTCTTATTTCTTTCTCTTAAACTTCTTATCAGGTGAAGGTGGGAGCCTCCAACTCTCATCCATATCTCTTAATTGTACCTTCATTGTTTAATACATATTTAGGTGGAATATCTTTTAGGTGGGATTATTAGGGATATCTTTTACTTTACTTATTATTTCTCTGACATGTCCAGCTTAGAGTTTATCCCACTCTCAGAAATTATTTCAATGAATGTACTTTTTATTTTCTAAATTTCCAATTAGTTATTTTTTCCATCTACATGATTATCTTAGTCCATTTTATGTTGCTGTAAAAAAGGATATCTGCAGCTAGAAAATTTGTAAGGAAAAGGGGTTTATGAGGCTCATAGTCTGCAGGCTGCACAAGAAGCGTGGCTCTAGGCCTTGCTTCTGATGAGGGCCTTATGAAGTCTTTGTTCATGGTGGAAAGTGAAAGAGAATCAGGCTTGTCACATGGCAGGAGAAGCAGCAAGAGAGAGGAAGAGGTGCCATACTGTTTTAAACAACTGGCTACGCTGCCTGCCAGCTGAGAATGCCAAGCCACTCAGGAGGCATCTGCCTCCGTGATCCAAGCACTCTCCACCAGGTCCCACCTCTAATACTGGGGATAAATACTGGGAGATTTTGAGGGAACAAATATCCAAACTCTACCAATGCTTTTATCTCAATTTTTCTTAATTACTTATTCTACTTATTCCAAACAAAATGGAAATAGTATAGCAATATAAAAATGAATATAGGGCCAAGCATGGTGGCTCACACCTGTCATCCCAACACTCTGGGAGGCCAAGGTGGGCTCTTGAGCTCAGGAGTTTGAAACCAGCCTGAGCAAGAGCAAGACTCTGCCTCTACTAAAAACAGGAAAAAAAGCCAGGCATTGTGGCTTTTTAATCTGAGGTACTTGGGAGACTGAGGCAAGAAGAGTTGAGCCCAGGAGTTTGAGGTTGCTGTGAGCCATGATGCCACAGCACTCTACCCAGCCTACCCAGCATGACAGAGTGGTACTCTGTCCTCACTCCTGAATATAAAATAAAATATATGAAATCCTCAAAAAAACAAAACAAAACAACAAAACAAAAACATATAACAGTTTTAAATTAGAATTCACCTTCTGATTGTTGATATTTGTGGCTTTCTTGGTATTCTCTTGCTTTCATTTTTTTAAATTTTAGTTTTCCAGGTCTTCTTTTTCTTTCTATGCTTCAACTCTGGTTACTGTCCCCCACCCCTAAGGGGTGACATAATTCCCTCTAACCAGGCCCCAGGACGGGAGCAGCCCTTGGAGTGTGGGCTCTGTCTCCTCTTCAAGGCAGTCACTGAGTCAGTGGTGACCTGGCTCTGGAACTCAGCTCCATCTTTTTCCTTTCACATCTCAGGTGTGAATTTTCACATGTATTGCAGGCATGGCTGGCGTGTGGAGCCTTTGGTCTTCTCCTTTCAGTAGTGGGGCAGCCGCACCGCAGGAGCCGGCACCAGACACCCACCTTGGCCCTGGCTCTTCACTCATGTCTGGCAGGGCTGGTATCTTTTGCTTCCTGCATTTTTGTGTATCTGGACTAATAATAGCTCAGCAGATTAATGGCTTTCACCATTTTTATTACTCTGTATTTTCTTCTTTCCTTTCTAAACTACGGTCATGTTTCTCTTATTGTTGAGTGTAGAAAAGCCTTTACCATAATTTAAAAGATATTTTGCCTTGGAAGAGAGTCATTTGAAACATTAAACTGAGTGCTGTCTTGAAAGGAAGCACAACTTTATATTTTTTTTAGGAGTTAGGTCATGTTGATGGCTCTTGCTAAGCTTATGTTTTCACAAATTAAATGCAGTCAACATCAGATTTCTCCTAATCTTGCAAGGTGTCCAATTATTTTGGAATGAAATGTGCTGTATTGTTTTTGTCCTTGTTCCTGTTTAATGTTGTGTTTTATTTATTTATTATTTATTTATTTATTTATTTAGAGACAGAGTCTCACTTTGTCGCCCTCAGTAGAGTGCTGTAGCATCACAGCTCATAGCAACCTCCAACTCCTGGGCTTAGGTGATTCTCTTGCCTAAGCCTCCTGAGTAGCTGGGACTACATGTGCCTGCCAACATGCCCGGCTATTTTTTTTGTTGCAGTTTGGCCGGGGCCGGGTTTGAGCCTGCCACCCTTGGTATATGGGGCTGGTGCCCTACTCACTGAGCCATAGGCACTGCCCTGTGTTTGATTTAGTAACAGACTTTCTGTGCTCTGAGAACTGTGGACTCCAGGTCTTCAGAGTTTGCTTAAAACTTTGACAAGGACAGGGCCCAAGACAGAAGCGCATTGTACATCTGCTAGGGATTGCTTTCCAGTTTAACCCCCATCAGCTCTTCGTCACCACTTGTGTGTCTTTCTTGTCTTTCTTCACCCAGCAGTGGAGATTTGTTAAACCAGCATGAGTTTTAGAGGCAGACAGTGCATCTTTTTTTTTTTTTTTTTTTTTTTAATAACAATATGGGTTTATTCTTCTTACTGAGTGTTGGACCTTAAACAAGTTTCATCATATTCTTCAGCCTCAGGTTGTCTCATCTGTCAAATGTAACATAGAAAACAGAGGCTTCTAAGAGAGATAACAGGTGAGGCTCTTGGCTCATCACCCTGGCTAAGTGCACCACCCTCCCTTCCCACAGCTTACTCAGGGCCTGCCCACCATATTTCTCCATCTTGTTGGCCGAGGACCTCATATAAAATCAAAGCTTCCAGCGTGATCCTGTTCTGAGTCCCTTGATTTCTAGTGACAGGTCAGGCCCTGCCTGGATCCTCAGTCTACATATTGGGAACAGCATCAGCAAAGGGACAGAACCTTGGTGCGGGAAGTGGTTAGGGCTCAGCAGGGTGCTGGGCACATGTCCCATCCTAGGGGCCTCTTAGACTCTGATAAGAAGCTAAAGCATCCTTTAGGCCATGGGGAACCCACAGATATTTCCAAAAAGGCAGTAGTGAATTGCGATTAAGTTGGTGCTCTGTGGAATCTGACTGGGGAAAGAATGAGAAAAGCATGACCCCTCTAAGGACCAGCATGGTATAAGAGCTGAACGCAGCTAGGCCAGCAGGGCCAGAGATAAGGGTTGGGCAGAACCTTGGGAGGCACCTTCCTGAGGTAGAATCCACAAGATGGTGTGTACCCAACGTACTCAGCCCTACTATGAAACTAATTTAGGGCTTTCACATGAAAGCTTCGTGTGAAAGAAGAGCTGGAAGTTATTTGAAATTTTCGCTGCATGTGAATTAGATCCCGGCACTGAGCAACCGGGAAGCTGAGAGTGAATCTGGGCCTCTAGCTTGGGGGACTTGGTGATGGATAGAAAATGTCTCTCTAGGTGTGTTCTCTAGCCTGTCAGCAACTGGTCCTCCAGGAGCCTCTTAGAAATGTAGATTCCCTGGCTTACTCCAGGGCTCCTTCCCAGAAACTCGGGGGTGGGACGAAGGATTCTGCTCTGTTGCAGGAAGCCCCACAGGTGCTCCAGATTCCTGGTAAAGTCTGAGATCACTGAGAAGGTCACGTGGCTGGAAGAGCAGATTTGGATGCAAAAATTAATGTGCTGATTTTGTATATTTTGAGGTTTGTGAAGACTCCAGACGACCATTCTGAGCATGTAGTTATTGCAGGACTAATGGGTGATTAAAGGAAATATCACATTTTTAGATATAAATTTGCTAGATCTAAGGATGTATGTGTGGGGATTGGTTTATTTTCCCAAGATTTCTAATAATTTTATATTTCCTCAAATAATGTATGAAGATCAGGTAAAAAAAACAGTTTTGGTATATTGCAGAGTTTCTTACCTTGTACTTCAGTTAGAAAAGATATTAAAATAAGAGAAAATATAACATTTATTCCTCAAGTATAATTAAAGCGGATGATTCAAATAATATTTGAATTTCCATTCCGGAAAAAAGAAGTGAAACTGAACTTTAAAACCACCTCTTGAGCAAACAGAGGATATTTTTTCCTGACATTTCAGGAGGATATTTACACCCCGATGTATTACACATTGTAATTATGTAATTGCACATTCTAATTGCACATTCTAATTACATGATCACATATGTTATGCTAATTATATAATTAGACTTAATTATAGCAATTGTGCAAATACATAGTATCAGAATCAAAATGAATGAATTTAAAAAATTAAGGTATACATGAGAATTATGCATTTTGTAAGAAAAACTTCAAAAGTTTAAGGCCACTAGTGGTCATTTTAAGTGATTTAACTGATAAGAACATAAATGACCTTTGTTCAGCAGCTACATCAGACTGTAAAGTTCTGCTGAATTTCCATAGAAGTGAAACCTGTGGCTCAGTGAGTAGGGCGCTGGCCCCATATACCGAGGGCGGCGGGTTTAAACCCAGCCCCCCGGCCGAACTGCAACCAAAAAATAGCCGGGCGTTGTGGCGGGTGCCTGTAGTCCCAGCTGCTCAGGAGGCTGAGGCAGGAGAATCGCGGAAGCCCAAGAGCTGGAGGTGCTGTGAGTCCTGTGACGTCTTGGCACTCCACCGAGGGCAGTAAAGTGAGACTCTGTCTCTAAAAAAAAAAAAAAAAGTGAGTGTACACACCACACTTGGCGCAGGATGGAGAAGCTGCAGGGAAGAGTCAGTTGCAAAAGCAGCAGAACCAGGTCCTGCCCTCACGCCGCTCCCCTTCCCTGACAGCTGTCAGGGTCATGACCATGTCTGAATTCCTGGGCTTTTGCCACTTGACTGCCAACTTTAAAGGGCTGTGATGGGACCATTCACTGTCATTTTAATGCTCTTGAGCTTTTTCAGGATGGCAGATCTTTAGGTAGTATCCCAAAACATTGCAATGTTCATTTTCAATAGTTTCGACTGATCTTGATCCTGAGAAAATACGTGTTTGATAATAGTTATTTATTTAATGTGGTGATTTGATTACTTCCATTTATTTTTTTAAGCCAAGGGTCTTAACTGAGAAAACAGTCCACAGGCTCCCCCCAACTCTGCCACTGTGGGCCATGGATTCCCCTGTCAGCAAATGGCTGGTGTGGGCAACCACGTCCCCCTTCAGGGGTTTTTCCAGCAGCCAGCTACACAGAGCAGAGATAGAACCGTCATTTTAAAAAATGTAATTTTAATTGCATGTTCTCCTGAAGATTCACCAGGAAGGCTGGTTTAATTTCCCAGGGGAGCCTATTTCTGCCCTTCATGGAATATGGAGACTGTCTCCCGGCTGACAGAGCACGGACTTACCCTCCTTCCTTTGGTGTGCAGGAAAAACCTCGTACTAGCTGTTGCTGTCTGGGAAGGAACAGACCAAATGCCTCCTATGTATCATCTGCTCCTCATTAGGTTACCCAGAATATCTCACACCTTCCGTCTCAGCTGCTCATTTGTTCTGAGTAGGTGACACGTTCCTGCAGCTCTCGGGGTGGAGATGGAAGGCATGTCTCCACGGGTGGGCTGTCATGCTGCCGCAGCACTTTGCTTCCCACCTTGCTCCTGAGTGTCTGCAAGCCTGCGAGTGTCAGTTCAGCCTTTGTTACGTCCAGAGGCGGCTGCAGCTGTTCCTGCAGCCTGTTTTCTTGTGCACAGCACAGATGGAACAGAAGCACGCACCCTGCAGCCCCCTCCCCCACTTGAGGTACATCACAGGGTCACACGCTGGCTTGTGATAAATGGTGTGCTCACTAGAAATAGAATGCCAGCTGCACACCATTTCCCCCCTCAACTGTGGACAGTGCTGCTTCCTGCATTTGGCTTTTTCGTGTCAGATGCTGTCATCGTTACGTTGATTATCAGGATTACCAATTCCAGAACTCTCACATGCCTCGGAGATTTCCCATCCTCAAAGATTTTATATATACATAATGTCATATTCATTTTCTTGCTGTAATTCAGAATTATTAAATCTACCTTGCAAAATAAATGCTGAACTAGGATGTTGTGAAACTCCACAGAGCTGGAAGTTATTTGAAATTTTCGCTGCATGTGAATTAGAACATAATTTTAGAGTAGTAGAAAGCTCAGTGAATATACAGGTCTGTTATAAATGCTAGGTATTATAGATGAGGTGTCCGAATCTCAGTACTGATGGAGGGATTGCCTCAGACTGCACAGTTAGCAGGTCTGAGGGCCGGAATCCATGAGTTCTGGATTCTAATCCTGGGCCACCTCCACCACTCACCGGCCTGTCTCCTCTGAATCGTGGTCATTTGTTCATTCATGTACAGGATGTTTATTAAACATCTTTATTATTCTGCGGAGCCTGGAAGGAAGAACACAGGTGAGTAAAATGACCTCTTTGCTCTCTGGCGTGTGTGAACTGGTAAGACACTGACGCTCCCTTTAAACGCCCAGGTGTTAAGGCCCAGTGAGAAAAATGCCAGCACAGGCTCAAAAACTGTGCAGTGAGGCTGGGCGGGGAAGGACGAGGTTCCAGAAGACTTTATTATTTATTTATTTATTTATTTATTTTAAATCATAGCTGTGTACATTGATATGATCATGGGGCATCATACACTAGCTTCATATAACGTTTGACACATTATCATCACACACAGCATTTCTGGCATTCTCCCAGTTATTGTGCCAAGACATCTATATTTCACGTCTATCAAGTTTCACGTATATCCTTGTAAGATGCACCACAAGTGTAATCCCACCAATCCTCCTCCCTCCCCTCTCTTTCTTCCTTCCCTTTATTCTTAGGTTGTAACTGGGTCACAGCTTTCTTGTGAAAGTCCTAAATTAGTTTCATAGTAAGGCTGAGTACATTGGGTACTTTTTCCTCCATTCTTGAGATACTTTACTAAAAATAATATGTTCCAGCTCCATTCATGTAAACATGAAAGAGGTAAAGTCTCCTTCTTTATTTAAGGCTGCATAATATTTTGTGGTTAACATATACCACAATTTATTAAACCATTCATGGATCAATGAGCAGTTGGGCTTTTTCCATGACTTAGCAATTGTGAATAGAGCTGCAATGAACATTCTGGTACAAATATCTTTGTTATTATGTGATTTTTGGTCTTCTGGGTAGATGCCAAGTAGAGGAATTACAGGATTGAATGGCAGATCTATTTTTAGATCTCTAAGTGTTTTGCATATATCTCTCCAAAAAAAAATGTATTAATTTGCATTCGAACCAGCAGTGCAACTGTTATGGCAGGACTTTTAAACTCTGCTTGTTTGTTTATGGGGTACTCCGAACCGTTCTCATCAGGGAGGGAACTCCCGTACACTTAGTGATGGATTTTGTACCTTTTGTTTGTATCCTTGGTGTTGCAGCTCACCTCAGCAGGGTTCATGTATGGTGTTCTCTCTTGGTGCAGCTCTAATACACTAGGTTACTTGCTCAATTTCTATCCTTTCTGTCTGTCTCAACACTTTCTGTCCTCTTTCAAAACTTTCTATCTGATGCAGGTGTCATACCAAGGTCAAATTTCTACCCAGGTTGAATGTAAGTCCTTCAGAATGTGACTTTTGGTTGGGGGTTAGAACACAGAGTCTCTATTGCCCATGGTGGAAGGCAATGATATAATCACAGCTTACTTCAGCCACCAACTCCTTGGCTCATGCAATCATTCTGTCTAAGTCTTCCAAGTAGCTGCATTTGCAGAGTACAAGCAATCACAATGCCTAACTCAGTGCACATACACAAGCACACACACAGACACCAATTTTATTAGAAGTTGGGTTCTTGTTATGCTAAACAGTTGGTCTCCATGCTTGACCTTTGGAAGTACTGAGATAATAGATGTGAGCTACTGTGCCTGTCCTATTATTCTTTGTTTCATCATAGTTTCCTGTCATTAAATGTCTGATAACACTGAACAGAAAGCATCCTCCACTGCCAGCTGGTTTTAATGAAAACAAGGTGAATAAGGAGAAAATGAACTTCGTGTTTAAAGTGAACAAAGACTGTCTTTCCTTTGACAAAGTCTCAGATGAGCCCAAATTTGTTTAAACTCATGAGCCTTCCCCAGGCCAATCTGTGAATTCCTTTTTCTTGTAAAATCCAGGATTCG
Organism: Loris lydekkerianus; assembly: GCA_963574355.1. Lineage (NCBI taxonomy): Eukaryota > Metazoa > Chordata > Mammalia > Primates > Lorisidae > Loris > Loris lydekkerianus. Next base: position 2,960 of record CAUYPK010004108.1, on the reverse strand, counting down.
AAAAGACCTCACTATGTCAGTTTTGCAAGAATCTCCCCAATTTATGATCATCTTCCACCATCACAAGGGAATGTCTGATCTCCCTGGCCTACCTTCTGTTGGGTAGGATTTTTGGACAGAATCCCCATCACTTCTGGTGTTTCTTATTAGTAAGTTTCTATCCACACACACCCACATGCTTCTTGGCTGTAAATTCCTGCTTGACTGTGCTGTCCTTTTATGCAGGCCAAGGAATGCCACAGATTGCCAGAAAACTACCACAAGCTAGAAAAGATAAGGAAGGACCCTCCTACACATGTGTCAGACCCTGGTGAAATCTTGATTGTGCAATGACAACCTCCAGAACTGTGAGATAGTAAATTTCTGTTTTAAGCCATCTAATCTGTAGAAATTTGTTATGGAAGTTTTAGAAACAAATACATTTGCTATCTCTCTATTAAATATTGCATCTTCTTCTCCCAGTCCACTTGCTGACCACATCAACATTCAGGATATTATCTGAAGATGAAGAGGGATAGTGAAGAAGTCAGGACTTGGACATGAAGGAGCCAAGGAAAGTAAGCATGGACTATGAGGGTTAGTTTGAAAGGGCACAAGAGAAGTGGGTGTGAATGGTACAATCAGCAGAAGCTGGAGGGGAAAATGGGTCTATTTTGAGCATTCCAGTTCTCCTCTGCTCAGTCTCCATACTCTGAGAACATTTTGTTCTGAGAGGTTTATTCTCACTTTGAACATGAGGAACACGTCCAGAAGCCAGAATCAAAGGCAGAGCTTGTTCTCTATGAGCAGCAATGTCTCCTTCACAACACTGCCTGCTGCTTAACTTTCTTTCCCAAGAGAAACTTCAGCACATGTAGTGATGCACCACTTGGGATGGAAAAGAAAGACCTTATTACTATTGCCACCAGGAGGACACGAGTATTCCTTCATAATCCTGCATGGTCCCTCTGCTCTTCCTGAGCTTCATATGGTCTGATAGAGACTGTAGATTTTCGTGAGAAATAAGCCATCACTTTCTTTCTTTCAGTCATTCTTTTCTTTTAAAGAGGATGGTGTTTGCTTTTACATTTTTGTTTCTGTATTGTATAGAAAGATGGAGGATCTAGGATTCATTCCCCTAGAGGAGGGAAGGTGTTCCTTCCCTGACTAACAAGGTACAAGTCCATGCATGCACACAAATACATCACACATAGTTGCAGGTGCACATGAATGCACATATATCCTGGTAACCCCTACTCCCACACTGATACATTTACCCAGGACACATCCTTATATGCATGCATACAGGTACACATGCATTCACATGTCACCTTTCTGGGCTTTTACTTTTGAGGCTAGAGACCTTGAAAAAAATGAGGAGAGGATAAGCCATGTAAGCATTGTAGCAGCAATGGGGAATGACCTAGTAGGAAAAGAAGGCACCAATGAATGCCCTTTCCTTGGCCTACTCTGTGTCAGATTCCCCCTTACTCTCCCAACGCTGAAAAATTGATTCTTTGATGATTTGACCAAATTAACCTAGGCTTATTTCTTTCCAAAGGTTTGATGCTGGCATGACCAGACCTGACAGTATGAGTTCTCTGTGGTCGTTTTGGACTCATCTTTCTTCATAGATAAGAGAGCAATGAGGTACATCCAGGGATTCAGAATTTTGTTAAAAGAGGAGGCCAAAACCACCCACCAAAACCAACAATTGAGTTGACTAATGTGAGAAATAATAAACAGTTAGCACATTCTGAACACTGAAGTACCTTCCCCATCACTGTTTCTCTTTGTCATCTCTAGTTATGAAAGTAGAGAATTTGTTTCATCAGATATTTATACCCTTAATACTCCTGTGGAACTTAAAGGGGTCAGCAACCTTTCTCAAAGGCTCTCTAAGAGCTAAGGTGCAGAGGTGTGTTATGGCCTTAATTGCCCTCTTGTGGCTAAATTGAGATGTGGTTTTATTGCTAATCACTACTTCTTTCTTCTTGGCAACATAATAAGGCTTTGTGTGTGTTCTATGATGTGTAAAAAGGTAAGGATTTTGGTAAAATCTATGTTCACACTCCTTGCCAGACATAGGACTTCTGCCTCTTTGTATCTGGTAATGTGTGAGGAATGTTGTCTGTCAACAAGAATGGACCTACAGCTAAATCCTCACCCACACTCATTGGAGACATAGGGCTTTTCACCTGTGTGTGTGTTTTCTCTAATGTCTGAGGAAGGCTAATTTATGACTAAATGCTTGTCAGCTCTCCCTACAGAAACATACATTGGACTTCTCCTGTGTGTGTGTTCTTTTGTGTGTGAGGAGGTTTGACTTATCACTTAAAGCTTGCCTACGCTTGCTATTTTTGATTTTCACAATGCTTGAGATTCCCTGCATCATACATAATTTGTCTGTGTTTCCCCTGAACCCACTTTTGAAACTGATCTGGGCTCTTTTTTTAAGATTCTTTTTCCCATCCTATAACTCACCCATTTGTCCCTGAAATATCCTTGAAATCTTGCTCTGTTGTGTCTGTTTATGAGAGGATTTGATATTTCTTTGCCTTCTTGACCTTTGGTTTTGTCTTTCCAGGCTGTCGGAATTTGAAAGTTGCTGCTGCTCCAGTACTGATCTTCAGGAGAGGAATTGTCTGGTTGGAGGTGTTTTTTTCCAGAAGTTTGTTGAAAGATATAAGAGGTGTGGGTGTGTTCTACATGTTGATTGAGGAATTTCTTACTGGAAAAAGTCAGAGAGCAAGATGCACACATATGAACCTCTGGCATTGGTTCAGTTGAGAGAGAGGAAGATTTTGGTCAGAATAGATGTAAACAAGGCCCAAAGTAGGTGTCTGTGTCATCTACTTTGTTGTGTGGTGGTGAGGCCTGTTCCACTAATCATTCATCTGTGAGTTAACAAGGCAGACAGTTTCTCACCAAGGATTTAATGGACATTTACAGTCCCCTTTTGCATTCTCTTTTCTTTCTTT
>CAUYPK010004105.1:0-23993 GCA_963574355.1 Loris lydekkerianus | reverse complement strand
AGCAATACCACCATTAAGTATATATCCAAGAGATATATATGTACACCATGGAATATTACGCAGCCTTAAAGAAAGATGGAGACTTTACCTCCTTTATGTTTACATGGATGGAGCTGGAACATATTCTTCTTAGTAAAGTATGTCAAGAATGGAAGAAAAACTATCCAATGTACTCAGCCCTACTATGAAACCAATGTATGGCTTTCACATAAAAGCTATAACTCAGTTATAACCTAAGAATAGGGGGAAGGGGGAAAGGAAGAGGAGGGAAGGGGGAGGTGGGCGGAGGGAGGGTGATTGGTGGGATTATACTTGTGGTGCATCTTACAAAGGTATGTGTGAAACTTAGTAAATGTAGAATGTAAATATCTTAACATAATAAATAAGAAAATTCCAGGAAGGCTATGTTAACCAGTGTGATGAAAATGTGTCAAATGGTCTATAAAACCAGTGTATGGTGCCCCATGATCGCATTAATATACACAGCTATGATTTAATAATTTTTAAAAAGTATGCAAATTGCATTATGTCTAAAAAACAGTGTGCATACTTTAATTAAAAATACCTTATTGCTAAGACATGCTAATTAAAATCTGAATCTTCAAGGAGTTGTAATCCTTTTGCTAGTGGAGAATCTTTTTCAGATGTGGATGGCTGCTGCCTGATCAGGTTGATGGTTGCTGAAGGTTAGATGAATGTGGCAATTCCTTAAAATAAGACTATGATGGAGTTTACTGCATCTATTTATTCTTCCTTTCACAAAAATTTATCTGTAGAGTGCAATATTGTTTGATAGCATATTACTCATGGTAGAACTTCTTTCAAAATTGGAGTCAATCCTCTCAAACTATGTCATTACTATATTACATAACCTTATGTAATATTCTAAATCTTTTGCTGTCACTCCAACAGGGTTCATAAAATTTTCAATAGCAGTAAATGACATCTAACGAAATCCTTTTCTTTGTTCATTCACAAAAAAGTAAATCCTCATTCGTTAAATTTCTCTCATGTGATGGCAATAATTCAGTCACATCTTTAAGTTTAACTTCAATTTTCTTGCCAATCACCAGTGAAGTATTGAACCCCTCAAAGTCATCCATTAGAATTGAAATCAACTTCTTTCAAATTCCTGTTGATGTTAATATTTTGATCTCCTCTCAGAAATCATGAATCTTCTTACTGGCATCTAGAATAGTGGTTTTTTTCCTCAAGAAGATTTCAATTTATTTTGCTCAGAGCCATCAAAATAATTACTATGTCTAGCGGCTAATTAGGCTTACAAATTAGCCATAATTTTTGAGGCTAGTTATGGCAGCTATAGCCTTACAAAATGTGCTTTTAAATAATAGGAATCGCAAGTCTAATATTACTCTTGAATCATGGGCTGCAGAATGGATAATGTGTTAGAAGGCATAAAAATATCATTAACCCTCTATATAGTCATTAGAGTTCTTGAGTGACCAGGTTTATTGTCAATGAGCAGTAATATTTTAAAATAAGTATTTTCTTCTGAGCAGTAGGTCTCGACAATGAGCTTAAAATATTCAGTAGTTTATGCTGTGAAGTGATACGTTGTCACTCAGGCTCTGTTGCTGAATTTATATAGCATAGGCAGAGTAGATTTAGCATAATTCTTAAGGGCCCTAAAATTGGCAAATGAGCATCGGCTGCAACTTAATGTCACCAGCTGCATTAATCCTTAACAGGAGAGTTAACCTGTCCTGTAATGCTCTGAATCCAGGCACTGACTTTTCCTCTCTAGCTATGAAAGTTCTAGAGCACATCTTCTTCCAAGAGAAGGCTATTTCATCTACCTGTGGAATTTGCTGTTTGATGCAGCACCTTCATCAGTTATCTTGGCTACATCTTCTGAATAACCTCCTATACCTTCTACATCATGACTTGCTACTTCCCTTTGCATTTTTAAGTTAGAGAAATGGCTTCTTTCCTTAAACCTGATGGGCCAACCTCTGCTAAATTCAAATCCCCTTCTGTAGCTTTCTTACCTCTCAGGCTTCAAAGAATTAAAGAGAGTTAGGGCTTTGCTCTGTAATAGTCCTGGGAATGTTGTGACTAGTTTACTCTTTGCACAAACCACAAACACTATCTTCATATCAGCAGTAAGGCAGTTTGGCTTTCTTATCATTTGTGAATTCACTGGAATAGCACTTTTAATTTTCTTTAAGAACTTTTCCTTTGCACTCACAACTTGGCTTACTGTTTGGCATACGAGGCCTAGGCTTTCTATCTTGACTTGCGATGTGCCTTCCTCACTAAGCTTAATGATTTATGGCTTTTGTTTTAAAGTGAAAGATATGTGGGTTTTCCTTTCACTTGAACATTTAGAGGCCATTATAAGGTTATTAATTAGCCAAATTTCCATTTTGCTATGTCTCAGGGAATAGGGAGACCCAAAGACAAGGAGAGAAATGGGGAAATGTCTGGGGTCAATGGAGTAGTCAGAACACACACATTTATCAATTAGGTTTGCTGTCTTCTATCAGCATGATCTGTGGCTCCCTAAAACAATTACAGTACTAACACCAGTGTACTGACCACAGATCCCTATAACAGATATAATATTAATGACAAAGTTTGAAATATTGAAGGAATCACCAAAATGTGACAGAGACACTAAGTGACTACATTATGTTGTGAAAATGGCACCGAAAGACTTGTTTAAGGCAGGGTCGCCACAATCCTTCAAAATGCAGTGTCTTCAAAGCATAATAAAGCAAAATGCAATAGACTGCGGTGTGCCTGTATTTAAACTCTGAAGGCTAACGCTCTACTGAAAGATACAAAACAGTTTCTGGAAAAAAAATCTACAGGCAACATTTCCATTTTAAGCCATGAAAAATTCCCATTTTAGTATAGCGATCCACTGGGTAGTGTCTCTTTTTGACATCTTACATGTAACTGCCAGACAAGTAATTGCCAACTGAATATAGACTTCTTTCTTTCCAAGTAAGGATAATTCAGTGCACTTATAACTGTCATTCTATCCTCCTATCCATTGTTCTCTACACCGGCAGAAAACACAATCAAGTAGCTAAGGTTATTGATCAGAAAGGTTTTCAAAAGCAGAATTTGAGATCATTTTGCAGTGACCACCATTATCCACCAGGTGGCAAACAGTAGTGAATCCTGGTCCACCTGGACTGGCTGCCTACTCATCCTCGGAAAGCATGATTTTATACCTGGGAAATTACAATGTTCTCATTTCCCATTTGACTCATTTATTCAGAAGAAAGCATTTGAAGGGGAAGAAAATAGGAGATTTCTTTTCTGCAAGTGTAAAAGAGGCAACTTCACTTGGAGTTCAATTTTAATTGAGATTTAAAAGAATACTTTGAAAAGCATACTTTATCATACAATAAGTGAAATTGGAAAAAGGAAAATTTAAAAGAATACTTTGAAAATAATACTTTACCATACAATAAATGAAACTGGAAAAATGGAAATGTAAACTTCCAATGATAGTCCAGAGCAACAATTTATACAAAAATTGATTTAGAATCCATTGCCTTGTTGCTTAAACCTCTCCTCCATATTCTGAGTTCCTAAAGAAACAAAATAAAATATAACATTCAGAAACAGTGGCTACATATGAAGCACGCAGTTGACTTGAAGTGAAACATCATGGTCCTGGTTCTGCATCTGCTAGAAACTGGCTGTGTGACTTTGTTCAGCCTTCACCCTCTCTGAGCCTCAGTTTTCTCATGTATAAAGTGAGCATATTGGATAACAACTGATACTAATAGTTCTTATTTGATGACCATTAATTAAGACCAGATTCTGTGCTAAATGATTTGTGGCAATGTCTCATATATTGCTTTCACAACAACCTTACAAAGCAGACAATTATTTAACCCCTTCATGAGGAAATAGTCTCACACAAAGTGGGGCAACATGTCCAAGTGCCAGGGTGTAAATGAAGGCAGGATTTGAGGCGATGCAGGTTTGTCCAGCTGCAGAGTCTGGGTTTCTACCCACCACACTTAATGCTTTTTTGGATGATCTCTGACCATCTATTTTATTTATAGATTATTTCAAATTGGTAGAACACCAGTTTTCATAACTCAAAATAAAACTAGCAAGAACTTATTTGACATCATGTACTACTATAATAAATTACCACAAATGTAGGGTTAAAGACAATATAAATTTGTTATTTTACAGTTTTGATATTCAAATGTCAGAAATGGGTATTACTAGGCTAAAATCAAGATTTCAAGGGGATTGTGCTCCTTTCAGGCCACTAGAGGAGATTGTTTCCTTGGTTTTTCCAGCTTTGAGAGGCCTCCTGCATTCTTTGGGTCACAGCCCCTTCTTTCACCATCAAAGTCAACAGCAGAGCAGCTTTAAACTCTCTGACTCTGATACTGACTCGCCTACTTGTCATTTTATTGGGGGGGGGGCATCCAAACAATCCAGAACAATCTCAAAATCCTTACCATTTGTAAATTCTCTTTTGCCTTGTCGAGTAACACATTCTCAGGTGCTGGAGATGGAGATCAGATTGTGGGAGTGTCTGGTAGGAGGCTTCGGTTTACCAGGGTAGCTGGCTGTATTGCATTCTTACTGTTTTGAAGACTGTTCAAAGAATTTTGAAAGATTAAATTTGTCTCTCCAACAGCTCAGTGAGAAAGTTACTACTGTAATCCCATTTTTTAAACCGTTAAATAAAGTTAAGGCTCAGAGAGTTTATATATTAGAATACTTCAAGATCATCACAGGAAAGAGTGTAGTTTGTTTTGTTTTGTTTTGTTTTTTCCTCCAGAGCTTCTTTTATTTTAAACATAACAGAGTCTCTGCTATTAACAATTACTGTGCTTTCACAAGTACATTGGTTATGGCAGTATCTTTTTTTTTTTTTTTTTGAAACAGAGTCTCACTCTGTTGCCCTGGGGAGTGAGCGCAGTGGCATCATCATAGCTCACAGCAACCTCAAACTCCTGGGCTCAAGCAATCCTCTTGCTTCAGCCTCCCAAGTAGTTGGGACTACAGGTGCCTGCCACCACATCTGGCTAGTCTTTCTATTTTTAGTAGAGATGGGGTCTCACTCTGGCTCAGGCTGGTCTCAAACTCCTGAGCTCAAACAATCCACCCACCTGGCCCTCCCAGAGTGCTAGGATTGCAGGCGTGAGACACAGTAGCCGGCTAACAGTACCTTCCCTTGGAAATTAACTTTGGGCCTTTAGGCTGTCTTAGAAGGGCTTTACACTACCTCATAGCCCTGGAAAAACTGCGCTCTCGGCTGTCTCCAGTATGTTGACATCTCTACTCTGCGCTCTAGTGAAACTCAAATTCCACACAGGATTATAAAGTTATTAGTTAAAAGTATATTTGTCATCAATGGATATATTTTTACCTGTCTACTGTAATTTTGCTTTTAATAGCTGTAATCTTTCCATGATAAAATTTTAAGTTTATATACAATAAAAGTGACTTTCTTTTCTGCTGGGTATTCCATGAGTTTTAACGCATTAACGGGTTGGTGTAACCACCACAGTTGAGACACAGAATGATTCTTTTTTTCCCCCAAACTCCCTCATGTTCTTCTATGTGGTCCTATCTTCTCCCAATCTTAACTGCTGGCAACTGCTAATCTGTTAGCCCGAGTTTTAGCTTTTCAAGGATGTCACATACATGGAATTGTACAATAAATAACCTTGTGAAACTTACCTTTCAGCATAATTTCTTTGAGATTCGTATTTTGCATGAGCCAACTGTTCCCTTTTATTACTGAGTAGTGTTCCATTGTAAATGTACTGCATGTGTGTATCCGTTCAACTGCTGATGGACATTTGGTTTGTTTCCAATTTTTAAAGGTTAGAAATGAAGTTGCTCTATATAGTGGTGTATATTTTTTATGTATACACTAGTTTTTATTTTGACAAGACAATATCTTAGAATTAAGTTTGCTATTTCTTGTGTTTTATATGTTAAACTTTATAAAAAATAAAACTTCTGGCTTGCTGCCTGTAGCTCAGTGGCTAGGGTGCCAGCCACATAAACCCAGGCTGGAGGGTTCGAATCTGTCCTGCGCTAGCTAAACAACGACAACTGCAACAAAAAAATAGCTGGGCATTGTGGTGGGTGCCAGTAGTCCCAGCTACTTGGCAGGCTGAGGCAAGAGAATCACTTAAGCCTAAGAGTTTGAGGTTGCTGTGAGCTGTGAGCTGTAATGCCATAGCACTCTACTGAGAGCAGCATAGTGAGACTCTGTCTCGAAAAATAAATACATAAATAACTAATAAATAAATAAATAATTTGCCAAACTATTTTCAAAAGTGACTGTACCGTTTTGCATTTCTACTGTGACATATTAAAATTTCGTTAGATCTACATTCTCAGAACTTTTTATTGTCAGCTTTTTGTTTTTCACTTTAGCAATTTTAGTAGACATAAAGTGGTATATTGTTGTATTTAAACTTGAATTTCCCTAATGGCTGGTGACATTGAGTTTCTTTTCAGGTGTTTAATTGCAATCACAATGTATATTTTGATAAAGTATGTGATCTTTTTACCTAATTCATTTTTTTTTTTCATTTTCTTACTGTTAATTATTGAGAGTTTATATTATCTTGATATTGGTCCCTCCCCAGTATGTAATTTACAAATAATGTTTCCAAATATGTATCTTGTATTTTTATTTTTTTTTAAAAGACAGATCAATTTTTAAATACTTTTTATAAAGCACAATCTATCAAATGTTCTATTTCATTGCTCCTGGTTTTTGTGTCACAGCTAAGGATCACACCTATTCATGGTCACAGGAATTTTTCCTTTAAGTCCTCACAGTTTCTTCTAAAAGTTGCATATGGGGGGGCGTGGTGGGTCATGCCTAGAATCCTAGCACTCTGGGAGGCCGTGACGGGTGGATTGTGTGAGCTCAGTGGTTCCAGACCATGCTGGAACAGGCACGAGACCCCGTCCCTAAAAAGGGATTGAGCATCAAAATTTTCTGCGAGCTATGACACCATGACACTCTATTAAGGGTGATAAAGTGAGACTCTGTCTCAAAAAATGAAAATAAATAAATAAAAAATAAAAGTTACATACCAAAAATAATTAAAAAAATAAAACTTACACATCCTTGCATTTTATATACAGATGCCTTTTGAGTTATTTTTGAATAAGTTATAGATTTACTCAAGGTTCACTTTTTTATATAAATGTCCAATTGTTTCAACATATTCAGTGAAAAGACTATACTGTCTCTATAAAATTTATTTTGTACCTTTTTCAAAAACTAGTTGAGCTTATTTGTGTGAGTCTATATTTGGGTTTAGTATTTTGTTCCATTGATAGATATTTGTGCCTCTACAGCAAGGCCACCCTGTATAGATTACCCTGTATGTTGTAAGGCTTAAAAGTAAGAAATGTAACTTTTTCAACTTTATTCTTTATTCCCAAAGGTTGTTTTGGCTTTTTAGGTCCTTAACCTTTTCATATACGTTTTATAATCAGCTCAACTATAGCTACAAAAATTCCTGTTGAAAAATTGATTATAGTTTTGTTACAATTATACAAATTTGAAAGAAATTGTCATCTGAATTATATGTTATCTTCCAAAACATAAACACAAGGTGATTCTACATTTCTAAATTATTCAATTTCTTTCATCAGCAATCTGTTGTGTTTAGTGCACAGTTACTTCACATTTTTTGTTAGATTTATACCTAAAATTTTGATTTTATATTGAGATTATTATTAACTATTTTATTTCAGATTAATAAGGGGGTACATAGGACTAGGTAACATAGTTTACTTTTCTTAGGTTAAAGTCCAAGTTGTAGGTGTGTCCTTCACCCAGGAAGGGGGAAATAACCTCCTGTCATGTCCGTGTTGGATGGGAATTTACTTGACCTCTTTCCCATCCCCCCTACTTGAATTTCATTGAATTTTTCTCTCATGTGAACATGTAGTGTTCATCTACTAATTCCACTCTAGTTCTGAGTACATGTGATGTTTGTTAATATTATTTCTTAAATTTCATATTTTCAAGTGTTCATGGATACCCTGTTTCCCAGAAAATAAGACATCCTCCAAAACTAAGACCTACTTACAGGAAAGATAAGATATCCCCTGAAAATAAGACCTAGTGCATCTTTGGGAGCAAAACTTAATATAAGACACTGTCTTATTTTCGGGGAAACAGGGTAGTATATAAAATAAACATTGATTTTTTTGTTTACCTCATGTCATGTGACTTTACTAAACTCATTTATTAGCTCTAGCAGCTCTTTTTGTAAATTGCTTGAGATTTTCTACTGACACCATCACATTGTTTGTGAATAGTGACAGTTGCATTTCTTCTTTTTCAGTACTTATTCCTCTGTTCACCCTTTGTCACTTATTGTTTTGTATTATGCTGAGTAGAAATGATGAGTTGATATCCCAGCCTTTTTCTTTACCTTACGATAAAAACATTGAATCTTTTACCACTAAGTTGCATGTTGGGTTTTTGTCAATTTAACGAGATGATGAAGAGAAGATGAGAGAGACGTCTTATACCGTCTTACCTGGTTTGGGTATCATAGTATTTGTGAAGGATTGCTGTTATTTATTATTTTAATATTTGGCAGAATTTCCCATTGAAACTATCTGCACCAAAAGTTTTCTTCATATGAAGAATTTTAGGTAGGTATTTAATTTCTTTAATAGACACTGGATTATTTGGGTTACTTTTTTCTTGAGTGAGTTATGGTAGTTTGAGTCTTTCAAGAAATCAGCCCATTTCGTGTAAATTTTACAGTTTAGGGTGTAATGGGATATCAATTTAATGTCATTTAATTTTTGTGCTTTTATTCCTGCTATTGTAATGTGTATTTTTCCCTCTTTGTTTTCTTTGTTTTATTAATTTTTCTCTTTTGTTTTTATTATTTTGCCTCTATTTTTGTTATTTTATTTCTTCCTTGCATTTATTTGCTTTTGTTTAATTTTGCTCTTTTTCTTCTAGTCCCTAAGGTGGAAATTTTTATTTTTCACTCCTTTTTAATATACTAATATGATGTTCTAAATGTTCCTCTAAGAACAGTTTTAGTTGCATTCAGAAATCTTAGTATAGATTGAATGTAGCTAATCTAAAAATTCAAAATTTTAAATCCTTCAAAATTCAAAACTTTTTGAGCACCAACATGACACTCAAAGAAAATGCCCATTAGAACATGTTAGATTTCATATTTTATGGATTAGGGAGGCTCAAGTGGATAAGCATAATGCAAATATAAAAAAAAACAATTTAAATCTGAAACACTTGTTATCCCAAGAATTTCAGATAAGGAACCCACAACCTGTATATAACATTCTCATTTTGTTCAATTCCAAATGTTTTCTAATCTCTAGTCATACTCGGCTGGTGGATTTAGAGATGTGTTGTTTTCATTTTCAAATATTTGGAGATTTTTCCATTTTTCTTTGTATTATTAATTTATAGTTTAATTTATTATAATCAGAAAAATATACTTGAAATGTAATTTTAAATATTTTAAATGTATCAAGGGCAGTTTCATAATGTGTGGCAGATGATGTTTGTGAACATTAAATGCACACATGGAAATAATTTGTGTTCATTATTGTTGTATGGAGTGTTCTGTGAATGCCAACTAGATTCCATTTGTTTGATGGTGATTTCTGAGTTTTTATGAATCTTCTCTGAGATTCCATTTACTTGTTCTATCTATTAATGAAAGAACAATATTGATGGCTCCAACTAATTTGTGTATTTTTCCATTTTCTGTTTAGTCTTAAAACAGTGATACCTTGGAATCCGAACTTAATCCATTCCAGAACCCCATTTGAATTTCGAATAATTTGCGGTCTAAGACAATTTTTCCCCTTTAAAATAATAGAAGCTGGATTAATCTGTTCCTGGGTCTGAAAAAGTTGAATTTTCAAAATTATTTTAATAGTAAGTACACTGGATTTTAAAGTAAAATATTAACAAATAATAATATTGGAATGAAAATGTAAATAAATAAAATTAAAAATATAAAAACTTAAAAACATAAAGACCTGTTTTGTCACAATTGAATACTTGATTCAAAAACAAAGCCCTCACTATTCACAAACTCCTTAAAAGCCTTTGCAGACTGCTGTCTGAATTAGAACTGGCAGCCTCTCCATGCACATCACTGCTATGGCTCCCAGTGCTTTTCTTAAAGTTCTTGAACCAGCCCCTCCTGGCTTTAAACACCTCCTTTTGAGCACTAGTATCAGGCATGCCCTTCATTGAACCATCTTGGAGGACTGTGGCTTTCTCACAAATTATCATCTCAGAAATCACATCACCAGCCAGTTGTTTTACATTGATCTGAACTTGTTGTGCCCAGATCTTGAAATCACCCACAAAGACCACCAAGGAGCCGAGTCCGATGCAAAAGCAAAAGAGCCATTTATTCACAGACTAGTCTGGGCTTCTCATTCCTGGCACAGCAGGAGGGCAGAGAAGCCCTGTCTGCAGAGTGAAGAGCAGTTTTAAGGATACAGAAAAGAAAGGGGGGGTGGAATGGGGGCTTAGGGACCTAAACAATGTTTGAGTTAGTCTAATTGCTTAGGGGAAAGATTTACTACTATGGAGCAAGCGATTTATCTATGGCTTGGGGCAGACACACTGGAGCTAGGGGTGGGGGAGGAAGCAGGTGGCCTATCACCTTTGGTATGCAGCTGCAGCTGCAAATTGAAGGCTGTGGGGCAAAGTGGGGTCAGTGAAGGCTGTGAAACAAAATGGAGTTAGTTTTAACAAAAATGGAATTAGCTTGGTCCTTTCAAACTAAGAGTAGTTTTTCCATCTTTTCTACACTTTTCAATCTCCAAGAGTCAGGTTTTGTAAACCTGGGCCACATCAGCTGCTTTGATAGCTTCTTTATTTTTCAAAACCCTACAAACAATCGATTTAGGCCTCTCAAACATGGTATTGAGATTAGCCACAATGCACCACTTTCATGAGCTCTAACAGCTTCCCTCCTACTCTTATTTTCCTCACTACACTTTTTTAGGACCCATGGTGAATACACTTAGTTGTTATTATATTAACACACACACACACAAAAAAAAAAAAAAAAAAACAGGCACAAATGCATAAAATTAGTAGCGAAAATCACATGGAATGCTTTCTTTTTCTTTCATTCTTTCTTTCTTTTTTTTTTTTTTTTTTTTGAGACAGAATCGCACAGTGTTGTCCTTAGTAGAGTGCTGTAGTGTCACAGCTCACAGCAACCTCCAACTCTCGGGCTTAAGTGATTCTCTTGCCTTGGCCTCCCAAGCAGCTGGGACCACAGCCACCTGCCACATCACCCTGCTTTTTTTTTTTTTTTTTTTTTTTTTGCACTTGTCCTTGTTTAGCAGGTCCAGAGGGTTGAAACCTGTCAGCCCCAGTGTATGTGGCCGAAGTCCTAACCAGTGAGCTACAGGCGCCCCACCGTGAGAAGCTTTCATTACAGTTCTGACAATGAACTGAAGGACATAGCGCGTGAGTAGCCCGAGCCCTGGAAAACCTATGCATGAGACCACATGAACAACACACTAGGCATTCAGATTCCATAGCAGCATTCTGATTTGGGGAAAATTTCGCTCAAATTTTTGGTTCAAATTCCAAGTTATTTGAGTTCTGGGGCGTTTGGATTCCGGGGACAATACTGTATAGCCATTTAGAACTGTCATGTGCTCTTGGGCATGTCAGTTGCCACTGACACTTTTAGTATTATATATCTACCTTTTCTGGATACTTTTTTCTTGCTCTGAAGTATAGTTTGTTTCATATTAGTCCTAATGTAGCAACTCCATGTCATCTGTGAGTGTCCGAGATTTTGTTCTACTTGCAAGCTAATAGAATACCACAGTTGCAGGAATATTGATGGAGAACATGAAACTCTTGTGTTAGAGACTAAGGACAATTTATGTCTCACAGAAATAGCAGTATTTACATTATCAGCATTTTTTGAATCATTTTCACAAGCCTCAATTTCTACAAGAAAATATGAATGAGATGAGGAATTCTGTATAAGCAATGGTTGTTTATAAGTCAGGAAGACTGCACTTAGGGCACCCACGTCTTTTGAAATGGGCTATAATATCACTGCCCCATATTCCAAAAAGAGGCACTAATCCATCACGATATTATTAGGTGTTACTTTGTTTCCTCTGCTTCTTATTCCTCAGATAGTCACTTAGGCCTTATTTTGGATTATTGTAGTATTCATTTTTATTTTAACAATTATATTTTTTAACCTTTATTTCCTAGCATACTTTTTAGTGGTTGCTCTGGCGATTACAATCTATAAACTTAATATTTCACAATCTGCTTAGAATAATATTTATCACTTTAAGTAAAATGTAGATGAAATGCAGAAACGTTCATATCACAGGGATTAATTTTACCTTTTTCACTTTAAATTGTATTTGTTGTTTGTGTTATGTTTATATGTGTTAAAAATCTCAACAGACAAGGTTGCATATTTCAAATAATTTAAGAGAAGGAAGCTAGTCTTTTTTTATAACTAGTTGTTTAATATTTCTGTCACACTGTCCCTCAGTCTGTAAGTTCTAAGTTTTCATTGGCTATAATTTCTCCTCTGTCTGAATGACCTTGTTATAGAGAAGGTCTGCTGCTAAAATATTTCATTAGTTTTCCTTCCTCTAAGAATTTTTCATTCTTTAAGAATATTTTGGTGAAAAAAAGAAGAAAAAGAACAGTGATTGAGGGAGAACTTGAAGGCCTGCCTTCCAGATACTAAAATGAATTGTGAAATTATAATAATGAAAAGTTGACACCAGTATAGACAGTGACAGATTAATAAAGAAAAGTTCAGAAATAGACATAAACATTATAAGAATTTATGATTTAGTGAAAGTTTGAAAAAGAAATTCTTGAAAAAGAAAGAATATTTTTGGTGGATTCTAATGGATGTTTACTTTCAACATCTTATAAATGATGTTTCGCTGTTTTCTACCCTTTTTGGTATTTATCGAGAAATCTACAATAATTTGAATTATTGTTTCCTAACAAATAATACTTTGTTTGTCTCTACCTCTTTTTGATATTTTTTTCTCCTTTCTTTTTTTGTTTTTAAATCTTTAGGAGTTTGATTGTGATATAACAGAGCATAGATAATTTTGAATTTATTCTGTCATTGTTTCACTGAGACTCTTCCATCCCTTAATTTATGTATTTTATCTTTTTTTCTATTCAATATTCTATTATTTCTTTTCCTGTGTTATACTATTTCTCTTCTTCTTATACTTTGATAACATGAATGTTAGTTAGACATTTGATTATACTTCACAGGTTTTTAAGTCTCTTCATAAATATTTGTTCCTCTTTTCCATGTATTTTCAGATTAGATCATTTCTCTGCATGTATATTCATGTTCATTAACGCTTTGCTATCTCCAAAGGCTATTGAGCTTCTTTAGGGTTTTTTTGTTTGTTTGTTTGTTTTTAATTTTAGTATTATTTTTTCTATTTATAAATTTTCTTTTCTTAATATTTTCTTCTAAAGTATTCTATCTTTTCATTTGTTTCTAAAGTATTCCCCCTTCTTGAATCACATTACTAAGAGCTGCTCTAAAATTTTTGTCTGATCATTCCAACATCTCTATCATCTCAGAATTATCATTAATTGACTGTTTGCTTGGCTTGGTTGTTGTTGGTATATATAAAGGCTACCGATTTATGGGTGTTGATTTTGTAGCCTGAGACACTGCTGTATTCCTTGATCACTTCTAAAAGTTTTGTAGTAGAATCCCTAGTGTTTTCCAGATATACGATCATATCATTCAGATGAGATTATTTAGAGTCTCACTCTGTCACCCTGGGTAGAGTGCTGTGGCATCAGAGCTCACAGCAACTTCAAACTCTTGTGCTCAAGTGATCCTCCTGTCTCAGCCTCCTCAGTAGCTGGGACTACAGGTGCATGCCACAACATCTGGCTAGCTTTTCTATTTTCTTAGTAGAGACGGGCCTCGCTCTTTCTCAGGCTGGTCTCAAACTCCTGAGCTCAAGTGATACACCCAGCTTGGCTTCCCAGAGTGCTAGGATTACAGGTGTGTGCTACTGCGCTCATTTTCAGATGAGATTATTTAAATGATAGGGGTGGGGTAGAAGAGGACAAAACATCAAAGTCCAAATCCCTGTACACTTTACCCTTTTCCACAAAAGGCTGTAGGGAAATCTGTTTAAGGTGCTGCGAGATCCCTGGTCAGGTTGCATCTCTCCTTGCTGGGATCAAATACAGTCCCATTTGTCTTCTAGGGAGCTAAAAGCCATGAATCCTTTACTGCTCTTTTTTCTGCTCTTAGTGATCAGCTAGTACAGGGCTGGCATGCACCTAATTCATAATCAAGATGGTTGCAGGATAAGTGAGTATATAGACTGTGGTTCCTTATAAACTTGGTCTCTGTCCTACTTTTCCAGAAAACACCTCCCTCAAACTTCTAAAATGATGGCCATAACCCTGAAAAGCTACAATCCCAACTGTCTTTCACCCTTGTACAAACATGCCTCATTGCTGCACTTCACTTTGCTTCAGCCTTAATGATTCCACAAGGAGTTCCAATTCATGATCCACATGACAAAGGCATTTTCTTATAGAGGCTGAAATTAATTCCTTCCTTCCTTTCTTCCCTACAGAATGAGACTTCAGAAATAACGTTACGATTTGGAGTCTTGCACTGAGCAGAGCTTATCTATAAGTGATATGTTTTGTGTTGAATTAAACTATGGGTTCTTACTGACATACCTTGGAAGTCACTTCATCCTCTTCATGTCCATGTCCAGAGCAACTTGCCAGCTGGTCTGCATGTGATAGTAACGGGCCCAGGTATTTGACCTCATTTACCAGCACAGGAACATGTGTTTCTTGCCTTGAGCCCAAGAGTAGAACTACTTCTTCTGATCCCTTTGTCCCTATAATAATGAGGCACAAGATGTAGAGGGAAATGCAAACTGGGATGGCTAGACGTGGAAGCCAGGAAGCCCACTGGAGACTGTCCAGACAGCAGCCACAAAAGCCAGGTCTGTGTACAGTTGGCAGCAAAGAAGTTTGGAATCAGGTTGCAACCATGGGCATGGACTCCCAAGCCCAGATAGGAATGAAGGAGAAGGGAAGGCAAGAAGGATGAGGAAAAAGACATTTTATCCTGGGAAAGCTGCTTCTAGGATGAAACTAGCAATTAAGCTAGGACTGGTGCCCAAGGCAGCCACGGGATAAGCCTGCAAGGAACTCAGTAGCCCCAGCCGTGAAAATCAGAAGTCAGAGCTCATGGAGGCTCATGGTACATCCTTTGCAGACCTGCCAGGATTACAGATTCTGATCTGCTCCCTCCTGCAGGGCAGCAATTGTCCTAGCAGAAGGACAAGGAAGTCTCTCAACCTGACTCAGAATGACCAGACCTTCCAGTAATGAAGCTTCTATACTCTAGGTCCTCATCCTCTGCAGCCCAGTGCTTAGGCAACAGAGGAAACATGTTGAATTGCAGGTCCTGACAAGGCAGCTTTGGGAGAAGCCTTTATACTTCTCAACACCTCCTGAAATGGCTATTGGGGAACTGGTAGTACCCTGGCTCAATAGGATAGATGGCATGGGAGGTAGGGCTGCCCTACAGACCTAACTGGGGCTTCCTGCGAGGCTGCTGTCTTTGCTGCCAATGTTCAATGTCTCTAGGGAGTGTTCACAGCCTTGATAATACTGCCATCTCCTTCTACATACTATCCCTTCCAGAAACTGCAGCATCCCATATTATGAGGGCAGAGTGTTAGAACTGAAAACCAGCTGACTTTAGACAGGAAAGCACTAGCAAGTTAGCAGCCTCGGGGTGGAGGCCAGAGGCCAGATGAATCCAGCTGAGAAGACAAGCCCTGGGTCTCTATGCACTCACCCAATTAATTATAGGCTGCTCTCAGGAAAACATCCTTTTGTGGCTTGTCTTTTGGCACTAACAAGGAATGTTACCTTGTGCAGGACACATTACCTCTCTGGGCCTCTATTTTCTCACTTGTTAAGCGCGGCGTTGAAACTAGACTAACTCAACAATTCTTATAGCCCTAACACTCTGAGAGCCCCCCTCTCTGTTCCCTGTCCAGCCTGGACCCTGCTTCTGTCTCCTCCTAGTCATTCCTATGCATCTTTTCCCACTGTGACCCAGAGATTCCTGTGCTTCCTTTCCCTCCGCTACCCAGTTCATCTTTTCTGTATCACTCTTGTTTGCCCATTAACCATTTGCACTTGGCTATTTATTAGCCAAGGTGTTCATTATAATTTGCATAGCTGTTAATAGTTTCTGGAGCTTCTTCACGGAGATTCTCTCATTAATCCTCACAAAGAAACTTGACTTATAAAAACCCTACACAGCTCAGTCCCCCAGGGGCCTGCTTTGGTCACTGAACCTTAGGGCTATCTTTCTTGGATCAAGCCTTCCTCTTTATTATCCTGACACATCTATGTGAGCTGAACTAGTTTCAAATGAAAACTTACTTCCACAGGGATCTTTAGAGATGATGATGCTTTTTAAATAGGAATTTATTACATCTTTTCCTTCACTATTAAAAGCTATAAACCAATTTACGTCTTGTCAGTTTTCAGAGTCACAAATACCGAAAGCAGACTGCATTCTCCCTTAGTTGCTCAAAAGGCTAATGTCCAGGCTGACCCAATTCGAAGCAGTGATGTCCTAAGCCATTCTTCCTAGGAGATCTCTGAGTGGTCACTGGCTACAGCCCTTCCCCATCTCTAAAGCCAGGGGCTTCCAGCGAGACCATCGTGTATGGCCAGCACGTAGAGAATATTTTATAAATGCTTCTAACTCAGGAATTTTGTGGCTTCTCTGGCCTACTCACACTCATTGCTTTCTTACATGTTACAAGATGTGTCCCAGCTTCTTTCAAAACCTGCCCCTTCCAGGCTCTGGGCCCATCCTCTCTCATCCTCCTATTTGTCACTCTTGGATCACTTTGCCTGGGCCGTTCCCATGAGTGCACAAACGCGCCTGAAACATGCCTGTTGTCAGCCACCTTCACACTCTTCTTGACTTCTCACCTCACTGCTGGGGTTTTATAGAAATGTTTGTGTTGTATTTTCCTCACCTTCCATTCTCTCTCCAACTCTTCAGTCAGGCCAATGAAATAGCTCTTGAAAAGGTCACTAATAGTTTCCTTATTGCCAAACCCAGGGGTTATGTTTCCGGCCTCATCTCACTTGATATCGCTAGCATTTTTGACATAGCTGATCATTCTTTCTTATTCAAATTGATTTTGCCTTTGATGACTCTGTTTTCACCTCATTCTCCCCCCTTTAGTTGATATTTTTTCTTAATTTCCTTTTCCAGCTCCTCTTTCCCTTCTAGATCTCTAAATCTTATTTTCATTTTTTAAATTATCTTTTACTTCATGTTAATTTGAGGGTACACAGTATTAGGTTACAATGTTTGCATTTGTTAGGTGTAGTCCCTGTTGCAGTTGTGTCCTGCCCCCAGGAGGTGTGCCATATACTCTCACATTGTAAGTGGGAGCACACCAATCCCCCTCAATTCTCCCCTCCTCCTACCTCTTTCCTCCTCCCTCATCTTGAATTGAATTGAGTTTTAGAGAACCCCAGTGCTCCCCCCAGGTCCTCTTCTCTGCCCTCTTTCTCTGAGTAAGCCTCTCCGCTTCCATGGCTGACGACTCCTACCTTTAGTTCCCTTCTGAGCTCCAATTTGTAATTAAATTGCTTATTTGACATCTCCACTTAACATTTAGCATGAGAAAAACAGATTAATTCTACTCCTCTGAGCAAATAGCAAAACTCTTTTCCCTTCTGCATAAGAACCTGACTTTTGAACTCTCAGCTCTTTTCTAATAACCTGAAGAGGGTAAGAATGTCAACTATGTTACCAGGCAACATTGCTTAGAATAAAAAGGACCTGACTGATAATCTAAGCTTGGAGTGGGAGGCAGTATAAAGGAACCATAAATACCTGCCAGAAGACCATGTTTTGGATCTTTCCTGAGTGCAGTAATTCTTGTCATTGCCATGAATCTTCCTGGGAAACTGGAAGCTATGTCTTTGGAGTTGTTATGGAGATACTGGGTTAGGCAATGAGGCTACCAAGCCAGAGAAGCCCCTCTATCTGATTGATATAAATCCCACCTCCTGGCATCTGGACTGTCATCAGATGAAAAGATGGTTTCTGGGAAACTGGATAAAATGAAGCTATTGGACAGCTTTGAGGACTCCAACCGAAAAGAAATCCAAGATGAGCCCTGCTGGAACACTGGGATTTCTCTCCTGTAAGAAGACCTGTGCCTAAGAAGCGTGGCTTATGGTGGTCTTGTGAGTTTCAATGTTTAGTAGAGCCTAAGAAGAACTCTTTCCCCCTAAAACTATTTCTAACCCTATATTGTCCATTTCAGTAAATAGCACAACCATTTTCTCTGATTCTCAAGGCAAACTCTAGGAGTTTTCTTTAATTCTTCTCTTTTACTTAGCTCCAATCATGTAATTCATTGGCAAATCGTTAGTTCTACACCCAGAATGTATTCAATATCCATCCATTTCTCCCCTTCTTGGTTATTATCACCTTAACCCAAACCATCCACATCATTCACTTGTTTCCATCTGTGGACCCATCAACCCATTCTTCACACAGTAACCAGAGTGGAGTTTTAGAGACATCAATTAAATTATTTCACTCTCCTGCTGAAGCTCCTATCATGTGGCTTTTCTCTTGCTCTTAGAATAAACTACGAACTGTACTCAGACTTAGGGACCCCACCTAGTAGAAACCCCACCAGTATCCTAGGTTCAACTTCTGTTGTTCTTCATTGTGTTGAGCATGCGTTAGGCACACCAGCTTGTTTTCTGTTCTGGAACACATCAAGTGCAGCCTTCCCTTTGCAGTGACCATCTCTCTCTTCTGCCTGCACTGCATTAGCCCTACATCTTCCTGTACAATCTCCTCTTTTCTTATGATTTTCATTATCACAACTAAGTTGAATAGCAGTGGGACAAGCAACAATTGGTCAGCATGAAATTGAAACAATGGACTCATGACTGAAAAAGGAAAGAATTACAGGAAAGATGATAAGAGGGGAGTATGGAGCTAGAAACTTCATTTTGACGTGTAGGAGAGACTTAAACATTTTGATGTTTCTGGGGGGAGGGAGCCAGAAGGAGAGAGATGGGTAATGTGGAGGAAAGTGGAGTAGCTCTAAAGAAGCAAGTTCCCTGAGCATATTTTAAATGCAGAATTCCTTTGAAGAGATAAAATACTTGGTTCCTAAGAATTCTGGTTCCCACTAACTTCCTTTTTTTCTTATCACTTTATGAGCTTCTGTAGATATTTGTAAATATCTTCTTATCGATAGGTGTGTAAACTGTGAGCTCTTTGAACAGAGTGGGTAGGTCTTCAATCATTTTTGTATCCCAGTGCTTAATGCAAAATAGTTTTCCTAATTAATAAGTTCATCTGTTCATTTTTTTCCCTAAGTGACAGTAGTGCCCTAGAACAACGTGGCTTCATTAAATAAATGGGAAACAAGGGACTATTAAAAAAAAGAGGAGAACAATGTAGGTACAGGGGTATGTAGATGCCAAAGAAAACTTTACTAACTTCATAAGAGAAGGAGCAGGAGCAGACAGAATCTATTTTCTCTGCTCCTTTGCAGTCTTTGTCCAAATATTGGCGTACTTTACATAGCTGTAACCCAGGCATCCACATAATTGAGTATTTTATTTTTAATGGTATTTTGAACAATTCCTTATACTGTTTCATAATTCTTCATAATTATTATTGCGATAGCTGCAGCCTATTCCATCCGGTTAATGTACTGCAATTTGTTTCATTGTTTTACTTTCCATAAAATTGGTTGTTTTCAATTTTTGCTATTATGGATAATGCTGCAAAGAAGAGTCCCATGCACACAGATTGACACTCCTTTTGAATTACATCCTTATTCAAAATTACAATGAATGAAATTACTGGGTCAAAATATGTGAACATTTTTATGATTCTCTACATATACTGCCATGCCCCACACATCTAATCCTTGCCAAGTGAATAGATATAAAAATAAATTTTATTGTTCGATTTGAATTTTATTGCACCTGAACCCATGTTTGCTCAATGTTTACATTGTTTTCTGTTTATGCCTTTGCTTATGTAGCTATGGGAGCATTTTTGATGTTTTTATATATATGTTACCATACATTTTTTATATTATATGTAATAGTCCAGTTTTCTAACATTTAAGACAAATACTTTTCCGTATGTTTTTATTTTCATTATGATTAGTTTGTTCTTGCGCAGAAGTTATCTACTCATCATTTCCTTTATGAATTCTTTCATAGATTAAAAGTTCAGAGGCTATAATCTAAATAAATATAGGAAAACTCTGTTCTGTATAATTAACATTAAATTATTTAATAAATTCACAATTTATAAATATAATTTTTAATGTAACTTGATTTTCCCCTTAATCGGCAATCCAGGGGCAGCTTCAGAGTCTATAACTGATGAGTGACCTTATTAAATTAATAAGGTGATTACATTAATAAGGTGATTAATAAGATTATTAATAAGAGTGACCTTATTAAAAGGGAGGGCAGACTCCTTGCTTTGCAGCTGCATTTCACATAAAGCACATTGTTTTACTGTAGACTGAATGCTGCTTGGTGGTTTGGTGATGGTAGAGAGGATGAAGGAGATTTTAAATAGAGAAAAACTAAAGCTCTCCAAGCCAGAACCACATTATGATTTTCATGGGCCCCAGGCACTTTTGCTTTAGTGAATGCCTTCCTTCATAAAAAATATTAACAACAAAATAAAAAATATTTTACAACTGCTTTGTCATGAAGGCAAATATACTCCAGGGTAGATTAATTATTTTATGTTCAGTATTACTGTATTTTTTTCTTATTTAAAAAAAACTTAAAATGAAAGTATTTTTGTGGATCCCTACATGGTGCCTATAATTCCTTAATAGATAAGTCAACCCTGTCCCAAGTTACCTCTTAGCATTAATTAACTCACTCTTTCTATTTAAATAATTGGATCTACTTCATGCCTTTTCATTGTATTCCTCAGATACACATTTCTATCTTATATTAGGGCCACAGTATTTAATAATTGCTCAACTAATAGGTGTTAGAGCTGCTGTATGTCTCAGGGTTTTTTTAAGGTCTCTAACTATGTATTCTTCCAAGTAAACTTTAGAATTTCTCTATTTATTATGATAGAAGGTTCCTCTTGAAGTTGCACTGTATTTGTAAATTATCTTGTCATAGAGATATGACATTTTTATAAAGATAGAATAGTTTGGTATTCTGTTCCATGCTGCAGAGAGACTTTAAGAGGAATTGAGATAGAGGCAAGAAATAGGGTAAAGAACCTTCACTTTGTTAGTGTGAATTCCCAACTAGGAGCATTCAATGAGGCTTGGGACACAGCTCCCATAGCTGCCAAGAAGTTCTAGAAGTAGGTTTTAACCTAGCACGGTAGGAGAAATGTTTAGTTTGTTTTTAAGATTTGTAGAAATAGAATGCCATTGTAGGACAACAAATGCTTAATTTGTTCATCAGATTAGTGGAAACAGAATACCCTTGAACAGAGACTAAAGACCATCATTTTGGCCAAACCCAACTTTTCCCAGTCTGGTAGCCTAAAGTGGCTAGAGTCTGGAAGTCCTTCATATCAGTGTTATAGATAAGTTTAAATAAGAAATTTTGTTATCCCATGCAGGTATCCTTGAGACCAATGAATAGCAGTAGGAATAGGGAAGAGAGATGAGAGGTTGGCGGATGACCAATATATCAACATTTGGACCATCACTTATGACTGTCTTGCTTCTCTTCTTTTTTCTTTCATGAGGAACATTTTATCCTTTAAATGTCTAACTTTAGAATTTCAAATATGAAAGACAGCTATTTTAGGACAGACTTGTATAATTCAGAGGCCTTTTCCCCTAAGTTCAAGTCTTTAATGTTGAAAATGAACAAGCAGGAGGGGGCACAGAAAAGATGGCTGACTGAACCCAGCTTTCCACAGAGGCTCCCATCCAGAAGGAGAGTTAAAAGATGGAAATTTAGCAAGTAACCTGGTGGAATAGAGCTGCACCAAGAGAGAAGGTTGAAGAATGCACATGAACCCTTCTGAGGTGAGCTGCGACCCCAAGGATACAAACAAAAGGTACAAAATCCGTCACAAAGCAGACAGAAGTCCCCTCCCCCATGAGAATGGCTTGGAGTGCTCCACAAACGAGCAGAGTTCAAAGGTCCTCCTACTACACTCCATGGGAGAGACCCTCTAAAAACTGGACCTACCTCCCCTACTAGGGTGCCACGGTCTTCTACTGTGAGGCATAAAACTGTATAAAACTATATACATTCTCTACCAGTAATCCTGAGCTCCCAGCACTCCCTTCCACTCTTACTCTGAGGTCTGGAGGCTTGTCCCACAGGAGTCCAGATTCTTGGCTGATTTCTCGAGGGGTGTTGACAGGGCCTAGACTGAAGCTGGTCAGTGATTCTGCGGCACAGGAGTGAGGAGAGGATGGTTAGCTGAGAGGGAACCACACGGGAGCAGCGGTGCCCTGAGGCGCAAAGCAGCAGCTGTTTTTGGCAACAATAGGGCTTACTCCCAGATATTCGAAAGCCACACCCCCTGTCTCCCTGGGCAACAAGATGAGGCCAGGCATCTTCTCAGGTGGCAAACACGATGGAATAGATCTAGGAGGGAAATGCAGGCCACATGAGTAAAGGGTTTGCCTGAGGTGGTACAGGCCTGGGTGGAGCGCGGGGACTAGCAAATGCATGTGCAGAGCCGGGAAATTCCTAGGGTGGGGCTGACCCAGAGGATTGCTTTATAGAGCCTAAGACACACCTTGCCCTCAGGGGATGATGAGCCTATAGACAAAGAAAGGCAGGAGGCTAGGACTGATAGCTAACTGAATACAAACCTGTAGGAGGAAAGACAGGGCCTGAGGCACAGGCACTGGGAAGTCAAAACAGCTTCTATTCTGCAGGGGAATTTAGCAGGGACAGAAACAAATTTCTGCAAAGTTGTTCTGTTCTGTCAGTAAAGTCAATCAGGGGTGGGGCTGGAAATGAGTGAACACCCCCCAGCCTCCATCAAGCACCCGAGGTTGTCAGGCCTCACCTCCCCCTGCTGGATAAAGGCAGAGGGCAGAGGCCTGGCTGAGCAGATATAGATTTTCTTGTGATTCAGGCAGGTATAAACCCCTGGAGTATATGTTCACTAGAGGCAACTGGGTCACAACCTTGCGGGGCTATCAGTGAAGGGGTGTGGCACAGGTGCAAGGTGGGGAAGGAGGCATCAACCTTCCCAGACTAATCTATTTGCTGGGTGGGTCCTCCTGACTTCATGAAGCACTGGAGCAAGTCATATCTAGTTGTCACCAGACCCCTGTGATCCAGTTGCCAGAGACCTTTTAAACTCTCCCACCTGAGACAGGTGGTGACTGACACAATTGATTTGGACCCTTTGAACTGAGCCAATCACCCGAGAACTATTCAAGTGGTCCCCTGGGTGTGTGGTTATAGGAAGGATTGAATTTCCTTTTCCAATTGTTGCCTGTGGGCGGCAGGGTGACTTTATAGCTGGTATTTCTCCCCAGTTAAGATTTCAACCCAGAGTAACTGTTTCACTAGGGTCAGACAGAGACCAGCTGAAAACAAGACAGAACCACTTAACCCCACCACACCTAACAGGTCCCCAGTTTCTCAGGTCATAGCAATGTACGGGTCCTCGACAAAGCTCCAGGGGAAAAAAATCAAACGCTGTAAAATAATCATGGGGTAAAATCAGCAGAAAACTCTGGTAATATGAATAATCAGAATAGATCAACAACCCCAAGGAAAGATATGACAGATGTACCTGAAGATCCCATTCATAAACAGCTGGCCGAGATGTCAGAAATCAAATTCAGAATTTGGATTGCAAACAAGATTAATAGAATGGAGGAAAATTTGGAATTAGAAATTCAAGGAG
>CAUYPK010004103.1:0-30378 GCA_963574355.1 Loris lydekkerianus | reverse complement strand
AGTGTGGGGTTGCTGTGCGGGGTGCCACCATAGTGCTCCATCCCAGAGCAACTTTGGGACACTGGCAAAAAAAAAAAAAAAAAAAAAAAAAAAAAACAGGCCTGGCATGTCGGCTCACACCTGCAATCCTAGCACTCTGAGAAGCTGAGGTGGTAGATCACTTGAGCTCAGAAGTTTGAGACCAGCCTGTGCAAAAGAGAGACCCCGTCTCTACTAAAAAAATATTTAAAAACTAGCTGAGTATTGTGGTGTGTGCCTGTAGTCCCAGCTACTTGGGAGGCTAAGGCAAGAGAATCGCTTAAGCCCAAGAGTTTGAGGTTGCTGTGAGCTGTGACCACAGCACTCTAACCTGGGTGACATTCACTCTGTCTCAATCAATCAATAAGTAAATAAATAAATATTTTCCAGTCAGTTTGGGATGGACTGAATATATAAACCCCAAATTGAAATTCCACAAAGTGAAGAGCAAGCTGTGTCCTGAGACAAAAGCTCTCTCCACACCCAGGAGATAACCAATACCGATTGGCGTGCAGGCTGTACACGGGTGCCACGCTGGGCCCTTCCCAGGCATCTTTCACTTATTCCTCGCCTGCCCCAGGTGGAGGCCCCGTCCCCAGCGCCCCCTCCTGCAGCCCCCAGCGCTCCCCCCTCCTGCAGCCCCCAGTGCCGTACCTGAGCCTGCCGCGGTCGGCCAGCAGCGAGTGCAGGTAGCGCTCCAGCGAGTGCTCGTTGAGGGCGCAGCGCAGCCAGGCGCGGCCCCGGCCGGCGTCCGAGGCGATGTGGCGCAGGGTGTAGAAGCGCTGCAGCTCGTGCCGGCTGAGGACCTCCTTCACGTAGTACCAGAACACCGGCTCTGCGGGGAGAGGGCCGCGGGGTCACTGAGAGTCGCAGCCCCTAGGCCACCGTTTGTTTATTTATCTTTTATTTTTAATTTCAGCTTGCTTGTTCATTCTTCTTCGTTTGAAGTACTCTTTTTTGTTGTTCATTTTCTTCTTCCTCTGGCGATGCTCTTTCCCGTTGCCTCCCCAGTAGCTGGGATTACAGACGCCCACAACAAAGTCCTGCTGTTTTTGATGTTGTTAGTAGAGACGGGGTCTTACTCTGGGGCTCACTGCTGCTCATACTGGTCTCAAACCTCTGAGCTCAGGCAATCCACCTGCCTTGGCCTCCCACAGCGCTGGGAGTACAGGGTGAGCCACCACGCCCGCTGCCACTGTTTATTTAGAGTGTAATGGAGTGTTTCCCTAGCCACTGTTTATTTAGAGTGTAATGGAGTATTTCCCTAGCACAGAAAAGGATGGAGACACAGAACAGCATTATCAAAAATAAAAATGATCTAAAGCCTCCCATCCAGAAACGACCAATATTAACACTGGTAAGAATTTCCTTCTGGTCTTTTTTACTGCACTTTTCTTTTTTATAAAAAATCAACGTTTATGGTAGGCCAGATTATGACCCTCAAAGATATCCACATCCTAATCTCTACCTCACAAAGACAAAGGGTCTTCACAACTACCACCAGTCAGGATCTGGAAATTAGATTATCCTGGATAATCCCTGTGGGGCTGATGTGATCACAAGCATCCTTAGAGGAGGGAACCAGAGACAGATTTGGCACAGAAGACAAAAAGATGAGGTGAACAGGGAAGCAAAAATTGGAATGATGCAGCCACAGCCAAGGGATGCTGGCAGCCCCCAGAAGCTGGAAGGGGCAAGGAACAGGTTCTGCCCTGAAGCCTCCAAAAGGAGCCAGTCTTGCTGCCAGCTTGACTTTAGCCCCATGACACTGATTCTGGACTTGCAGCCCCCAAAACTGTAGAAGGATAAATCCACACTGCCTAAAAGCCACCAACTTGTATTAATATGTTACAGCAGCCATAAAAAAATACATGTTGTATGACTATATATGCATATATTTACATAGATTTTTGTATCCTGATTTATTTTTCTCATCTAGATCATGAACATTTGCTTATTACAATTAAAAATCTTTGAAACATGATTTTTGATGGCTTCTTAGTGAAACATAATTTAATGATTTCTGTCCTATTAAAGACATGATACACTGCTAATTCTCCCTCTATATAGCAAAGAACATCCTTACACATAATTATCCTGATTTCCAGTTCCTTAGGAAAGATTTCCATGCACTGAATTACTAAGTCTGAAGATAGAGACCGATTTAAGGCTTTTAGGAAAACCTAAGAAAGTTCATTTTCATCCATAAGGTCATCACTCCCTCAGCCACCTGTATATCTTCACATCCCACCTTTTGTAATCCACACACATACAAACATTTTATATAGTCATAATCTAGTGTATGCCTAATTTCCTTCATTCAACATTGGATCATCAACGCTTTTTCATGCCACCAATAACAACAGCAGCAGCTACTATTTATCAAGTATTAACTATGCACCAGTCACTGCAGTGAACACACGACATCTGACCTCAGAATGACCAAGGCCATCTTCATGTCAAAGACCAGGTCTGGGGCCTAAACAAATGAAGTGACTTGCCCAATGACACGTTTTGTGAGCAGTGCCACAGAAAGGAGCCTCAGAGCTCCCTACAAACCATGAAGCCACAAAGCCTTGCAAAATGTGGGGATGCTACCATCTTCAAAATAATAGTGTTCACAACTGCTTCATATTCTAAGAGGGGAAAACCTGAGTCTCTGCTGCCAGATCTAGCTTTCACTCCAGGAGCTAAACAGGCTCAAAGACCCCTCTGAAATCTGACATTCTTAGAACCTTCCTTCCAGATATACGCAAATACATATATCTCCAAAAACTGGATTGCAAGTTAGTAACTATGCTCCAATGGTTCAGTTCAACTTAATGAGGCGGGACTATACTTTTCCTATGAGCCAGGAGCTGAGCAAGGCTGAAGCCACCAGGCACAGACAAGGACTCGCCCCTCAGCAGCTTCCAGCTGAGCAGGCAGAACAAATTGGTTAAGAGATCACTCAGTCCAATGGCCCTCTGCAAGGCCATTCAACCACAGTAAGCCTCAGATTCCTCTCCCATAAAATAAATACAAAAGCACAGAATCAACAGTTAGTGGGGTAACCTGGAAAAGGGAGGAAAGTGCTGATGTTGATGCCCTTTCTGCAATGACCAGCCACTATCTGCTTAGTAATTACCTTCTGAGCAGAGGGCATTTGTGCAGTGGCCTCTTTCCTTTTTGTGTTAACAGCATCTAAATGTTTGTGTGTGTGGGTGGGTGTGCATATGCACTCGTGGACCAAGATAACTTTTGTGACCATTTAGAATAAACTTCCTAAGAATGACAGAAAACTTCACCAACAGGGCAGGTCACTGAGAACTATCACTGTCTCAATCCCTAAATGTCAAAAATAATCCCAAACTCACCAGATCAGTCTAAAACCACACAGCCGTAGACAACAGCCTTCTTTGTCTGCCTCTCTTGGAACCTCAGAAACTTGATGGGAGGGAATGTGGTGGTAAGCCAGCCAATAATG
This sequence comes from Loris lydekkerianus, assembly GCA_963574355.1. Classification (NCBI taxonomy): domain Eukaryota; kingdom Metazoa; phylum Chordata; class Mammalia; order Primates; family Lorisidae; genus Loris; species Loris lydekkerianus. The sequence goes on along the minus strand of CAUYPK010004103.1, from coordinate 26,894 downwards.
TGTTCTGAAACGTGGTGGACAACCACTTGTATAGCAATCACGTTTAAAATCAAGTGATTTTCACTGCACCACAATGTCTTGAAAAATGCATTTACCTCCCTTTGACCTTGAATGCACGTGAACACTTTAAGGTATGTTTTCCTCTTATTCAATTTTGTAAATTGCTTACTGCTACAGAATCCTTTTAAAGCTTGTCAGAATGATGCTGCTGATGACAGGAATTATCCCAGTAGGGTTCTGCTTCCGCTGCCAAAATGAACGTAGTCTATTTAAAGTGCAGCTCACCTGCCAATTAGGGCATGCAGTGTCCATAATTTAATCTGGGAAGATATACTGATCTGCTTTAAAACACAGAGTTAATTCCAAAAGTGGGCAAAGGCTTCAGATTCTCTGAACATCTGAAAACTAAGTGTCAACAAAAGCAAGAGCTAGGGAGCAGATGCTAAGGAGAGCTGCCCCTGGGCACCTGTTAATAGAGGATAACTAATGGCATCAGGCTTGTGGCAAACTTTTTCTTTTTTCTTTTACTTTTTTTTTTTTTTTTTTTTTTTTTTTGAGACAGATCCTCAAGCTTGTCACCCTCACCCTGGATAGAGGGCTATGGCATCACAGCTCACAGCAACCTCCAACTCCTGGGCTCAAGTCATTCTCCTGCCTCAGCCTCCCAAGTAGCTGGGACCACAGGTGCCTGCCACCACACCTGGCTATTTTTTGGTTGCAGTCGTCATTGTAGTTTGGTAGCCCGGGCTGGATTCGAACCTGCCAGCTCAGATGTATGTGGCTGGTGCCTTAGCTGCTTGAGCCACAGGTGCTGAGCCTGTGGCAAAGTTTCTATCAAGCCTCAACTTTCATTGATGCCAAGAATTCATACCTTGGAGACCACAAGGAAGACAAAAACCTTGGCTCAAATTCCAGTTCATGTACTGTGTGACCTTGACAACTTATTTTGTCCTGTATTTTCCTCATCTGTACAATGGGGAGAACAGTACCTACTTCTAAGTATTGCTATGAGGAAAAAATATGAAATAAGAATATAGGCTGGGCACAATGGCTCACTCCTGTAATCCCAACCCTCTGGTGGCCGGGGCAGGAGTATTCCTTAAGGTCAAGAGTTTGAGACCAGCCTGACCAAGAGGGAGACCCCATCTCTACCAAAAGTAGAAAAAATTAGCCAAGAATTGTGTGCATGTCTGGTCCCAGCTACTTCAAAAGCTGAAGCAGAAGATCAGGTGAGCCAAGGAATCTGAGGTTGCACTTAGCTATGATGACACCACTGCAAAAGAGTGAAATTCTGTCTCAAACATTTGTGCACACATGCACACAAGGTGCACCAAGAGAAAGAGACAGATTTGGGGGAACACTGGGTTTCTGAATCCAGCTCAACTCCCAGATGACTTCCTAGTTACAGGTCAGTAAGTACCCCCTTTTTTGTCTTAAATTAGAATAAAGGATTTTTCTATCAGTTTCAACCAGAAGAGGCCTAATGTAGTGAGATGAGGTATGTTCTTCAACCACCTCCAGAGCACCAAGAACACCTGTCTTCCAGAGCTACAACCGGGGGCTTTATCTTATCTGTATGATACCACTGCCCCAAAACAAATCAAACCCTGCTCAATAAGAAACAGAAAACTAAACTACAACTATACAAGCCGGCTCCTTGTATACAAAGAAGGGTTTGCTTTTCCGCATAATTAGGCAGGAGGCAGGCAGTCACTTCAAAAGCTTTGCTAAGCCAGAATCTCCAAACCCTTGACCTCACTGTCACTGAGGATGGTCACAACTCTAGGCATCCCATTCACAATCAGAGCAGGAAGAAATGAGACTATATAAACTAGCTCTATCACCCCTTTTATCAGGAAGGATAAGAAAACACAGAAAACCACAAGGGAGCAGAGAAAATAGAGAACAAGAGTCATGACTGCCTTCTTTACTCACAATCCCTCACCTAGAGAAGGACGGACACATCACTACCCCAAGCAAAATCGGGTTCTATCAAACCAAAGAAGACAGGGGTGGGGATGGGAGGGGAGTGGTGGTGGTGGGGGGAAATGGATCTAAGGCCTGAAACACAGAATCAGCCAAACATGCTATTAACCATTCCAGGAATGAGGTAAACCAAGTTCGTTCACAGTCTAGCCTATGAAATGGGTGAACACAGGCTCCCAAATCCCAGCCACATTCTAATCTAGATGAGCCAACTACAGGGCAGGGTTCCCAGTAACAGCTGTGGCTCCGCCACTTGGCCATCTGCCTACTGGCCACAGATTGGCTCCCATAACCAGAACACAGGGACTATGGCTTAAATATGAATCACACATAATAACAATTTACATAAAGTGTGCGTATTTGATTTTTTTGCCTTTTTAAAAACTGGTCCCATGATCATATCGATGTGCACAGCTATGATTTAATAAAAAAATAAATAAAAATAAATAAAAATAAAAACTGGTAAAATGTGCACAATAAAATGTACCATGTTAACCAGTTTTAAGTGCACGACTCAGTGGCACTGACTACTCTAACGATGTTGTGCAACCATCACCACTGTCCACTTCCAGAACATGCTCATCAACCCAACAGAAATTCCACACCCATTAAACACGAGCTCCCTCATTTTCCCACAAGGGACGCCTATTCTGCTTCTGTCTCCATGAATCTGGCCATTCTAGGGACCTGGCCCATGTGCAATCACACAGTATTGTCTTTCTATGCCTGGCTTCTTTACGGAGAGTAATATGTTCAAACTTCAGCCGCCATGTTGTATCCTGTGCCAGTGCCTCCTTCCTCCTCACAGCTGCACGACGTTCCTTTGTATGGACAGTCCACATTTCGTTTATCCCTCCATCTTTTGACAGACATTAGGGTAATTTCCACCCTTTTGGCTACTGTGAATAATGTGGCTATGAACATGGATGCACATCTATGCGAGTCCCTGCTTTAAATTCTTTTAGGTACATAGATCTAGGAGTAGAATCGATGGCTCATATGGTGACTATATATTAGACAAACCACCAAACTGTTTTCCACAGTGGCTGCACCCCTTTACAATGAATAGAGATGGAACTGCCAGTATTTCTCTGCAACCACAATTAACTCTGCTCTGAAACTCTTTCAGTTGGAAAAAATAAGTTTGCCAACTAAAGGTAAGTTAGTTTTAGTTAAGGTAAGTAGGGTTTTTTTTTTAATTGTGGCAAAATTACAATATAAAATTCACTATTTTAACCAGTCAGTGGTTGCCTGTTTGCTCTCTGGTCTTGCTATGCAAACTGAGCTATTAGAACTTGAAAGATGTTTAATGAATAAATAAACACATAATAATCTGAAATACTAGATTACTTGTGAAAACTAGTAGATTTAAATTCAAAAACAGAAGCATCCCAACTGACTCAACAGTATAAACACCAATTATCCTGGCGGAGTGGATGGAGATCAACAAACTAAAACAAGAAAAAAAGCACAAATTGCCACTTAATGTCCGTGTGACTCCTCCACAACCTCTGGGGCCTCATCCTGCTACAGCCTCACGGGCCTCCTTAACATCCCTCCAACAGGCCACGCCTACTCCACCAAAGCGCCTGCCCAGCCACAGAAACAGAACCCACACCAGGTACTCCAACAGAAGAACTCCAACACAGGGAATCTGTTGCAAAAATTTCAGAAGAGCTGTAAAGCCAAACAAGGAGATAATTAAGAAGGTTATCTAGAGATGATATGAGGAAGTCAAAGGAACAAAAAGCAGGAGGTGGTATCACCAGGGCTGCTGGGCCCCCACAGATGGCAGCAGAGGCACACAGGAAGAAAGCAGGGTGAGAAGACCCTGACAGTGGTCTACATGGGATGCTGTGCACCATGGAGAAAGCACAGCCCCTGCTGGAGAAGCCCCTTGAAGCAGGGGCGAGAGGAAAAGATACTCAGCAGCTCCTCACCCTTCCCACCTCCTGTTTGGCCAGACCACACAGAAAGTCCAGGGAAGAGTTTGCAAATCAAGACCAGAGAGCAAACAGGCAACTGATCGGCACAAGTCTTTGAACTTGTTGAACTACCTGGAATTCCCTTCTGCAGTAACAATAATTCCCTCACCTTCTTAGGTCTTTATTCAAATGTCCCCCTCAAGGGGCTGTAAAACTCCACCGGGGCAGACTGCTAGCTACTCATCAAACTCTATCCTCTCTTCTTCCTGAACCCCCAGACAGACTATGCTTCCCAGCCTACCTTGCAAGGACCATGTGACTCAGTTTCCACTGCACCAAACCAGCTTTCACTCATTCACTCATCTGGGTCACTCATTTCTGCCATCTGTCTGGCCCTTGTTAGCATCTTAATTCCTGAGGTCTAATAGCTCAGGAATAATAGCTAGTAGACTTGGCATCCAGCTACATTATACAAGAGTCCACAGCATCTTCTTTATTGCAAAGTGGGAAACTTCTCTAGCACCAAAGGAACAAGGTCTTCTTACGTCTCATTTTCCTTCAGATGTGTACTCCATCATATACTAAAAAGTCATTTACATTCTGACAGAAGTAAAGCAAAGGACCCATGGAACTTACAGATTGGATAATCATGGTCTAAAAACTGACAACTCCAAGGTGAAACTGACTCTTAATTCATGAGACATTGAGATTAAACACCTTTGAAACAGCTAGAGGTCACATTTGGTCAAGAGGTATCGGTCCAGCTACACCACATTTTAACATGCTGGGATATCTTCCTGCAGCTCAGGAAATAACGACTGGCCCAAGCCCTCTCCCACCGCTAGGTATCAAGGACGCATCTTCCCTAGGACCTGTAAACATCCTCCTAATCCAGCAACCCACAGGTTAATGCCCAGGCGATGGAGACAGCACCCTGGCTTCTGGGTCCCTTTCTAAAGCCAAACACTTTCTACTAGCTATTAACCATTTTCATTACCTGGACAGAGCTCAGAATTTTCTCTGTACCTATAGCAGACATCCATTCAAGGTCTCTTGCACCAGAAGTAGCTGATTTGCAAGTTCATGAATATAACAGAGAAACATCAGGAGGGAACTGAAAGCATTGAGAAAAAGGGAGGGTGGGGGAGTGGACTTCCCCTCACAATCAAAATAATGGGCCCAGGGTTCTTCTGGCACACTCAGCTGCTTCCAGAATTAATTTTCTACAGAAATGAAATTGTTACCCAAGGTGACCCAATGAAGCAAAACTGCTTTGAATTAAATGCAATCAACCACTTTCAAAAATCCCCACTGAGGATCAAGGAAGTTGGTTCTTCCAATTTTACAGCTGGAAGTACATTAATAGCACCTGCTTCCAACGGACTGTAACAATGTACACAGACACTGGAGGACAGAGGTTTGGTTTCCTGGGAAAATAAGTGGCACGTCCTAAAGTCAGGATCTTCGAGTCATTTCTTTTCTTTTTCTTTTTTGAGACAGAATCTTGCTCTGTCACCTAGGCAAGAATGCAGTGGTGTCATCATTGCTCACTGCAACTTCAAACTCCTGGGCTCAAGCAATCCTCCCTGGCCTCAGCCTCCCAAGTAGCTAGGACTACAGGCATGCACCATCATATCTGGCTAATTTTTCTATTTTTAGCAGACACAGGGTCTTACTCTTGCTCAGGCTGGTCTCAAACTACTGACCTCAAGGGATCCTCCCACCTCAGCCTCCCAACATGCTAAGACTACAGGGATGAGCCACTGTGCCCAGCCATCATTATTTTGAATGCAGTCCTTTGGTGGCCTCTTCTATGTACGTGACCGAGTTCCTTACAATGCACTGGAGCTATAGGGTAAGTGAGAATGGACCCAGTCCCTGACTTCCAGAAGGAGAAATAGTCACAAAAACAGGGCCAGGTGCTGCAGCTTATACTTGTAATCCCAGCACGTTGGAAGGCTGAGGCGGGAAGATTGCTTGAGCCCAGGAAGTCAGGGTTGCAGTGAGCTTTGGTGTGCTATTGCACTCCAGCCTCGGCAACAGACTGAGACCCTGTCTCTAAAAAACCAGAAAAGGAAGAAAGAAAACAGGTTGCGCCATACACAGGTTTTATGAGAGAAGGACTCAGAACTATAGGAGGAGCACAGTCCAGCTGAACCAGGTGGGGCGTTAATGAATGACTTTTTGAGAGAAATATGAAACTTCATGAGAGAATAGATCAAAATTACAGTGAGACACTACTTCACATCCATTTGGGTGGCTATTCATATTTAAAAAAATATTGGCAAGCATGTGGAAAAATCAGACCACATTACACATTCCCATACAATGTACATTGCTAGTAGAAACGTAAAATGGTATGGCCACTCTGGAAAACAATTTCCAGGTTCCTAAAAAATTAAACCTAGGATTACCATGTGATCCAGAAATTCACTTCTGGGTATATACTCAAGAGAACTGAAAGCGGAAAAAACAAATATTTGTATCCCCATATTCACAGCAGCATACAATAGCCAATTAGTGGAAGAAACCCAAGTGTCCATAGGGATAAACAAAATGTAGTGTATATATACATACACACACACATACACATTCACACACACAAGAATATTATTGAGCCTTAAAAAAGAAGGAAATTGTGACATGGACTGCAACATGGATTAACCCTGAAGACATTATGCTAAATTAAGTCAGACACAAAAGAACAAATATCATATTACTCTACTTACATTAATAGCTAAAATAGTAAAATGTGCTGATATATGAAGTAGAATGGTGGTCACCAGGGGTTGGGGTGGGAGTAGGGATGGAATATTGGTGTTTAATGAGTGCGGTTTCAGTTTGGGAAGACGAACAGTGGTGATAGTTGGACCACAGAATAAAGGCACTTAATACCACTACACTGTACGCTTACAATGATTAAAATGGTAGATTTTATTACGGATCTTTTGCTTACAAAGGTTAAAATGGTAGATTTTATTATGATCTTTTGCTTACAATGGTTAAAACGGTAGATTTTATTATGTACATAATAAAAACCACAATTTCTTAAAAGACAGCAAATAATACATTTGGGCAGCAGGAGTTTGGGTGAGGGCTGGAGGAAAAAAAGGTTAATGGAACAGACCAAACAAAGAGTACTAGAAGAGTTTCAGGAGAGTAGAAAGCAGAGTGTTACTTAAAACACATGATTGCACTGACCAAATTGGTGAGAGGTACTGAGTAACCAAAAGGCAGTGAAACCACAGGCCTATCGCCTATTCCCAGAGGGTCCAGCATTAACGCTTTAGCTGCTGCATATCAGGGAGATCCCAGGGCCCCAGGCAGGGGCTGTGGCAGCAGGAAGCTCGTAGGACTCAGGCCATCCTTTCTTTGCCACCTGGATAGAAATATTGCGATGTCTTACCTGCTGGCTGCATAATGAGCCCTGGGTGAGTGGGAGGGTATGAGAGGAACAGCAGAGACAGACAAAGACCATAGGGAACAGAACTCGGAAGCCACATCAAGAAGTATGCACTCTGTCTCAACTCTAACAGAGACCCATGAAAGAGCTTTAAGTCGAGGGCGGGGATGGTTCAAGAAGACCCTCTTCTCAAATATCTATAGTGTGCCGAGTGGGTTACAGCTGATCGTGATTGAAGGCAGAAAGACACAATGGAGCAAGAGAGAAAGAAGAGAACTCCCTGAGGATGGAGAAGCCACCGTGGGTGGGGGCCTGGCCCTCTGAGAGACAGAAAGCACAATGCTTTATGAGCAGCTGGTGTTGGGGAGAGGGAAGGGAGGAGAAGGCCAGGGAGGAAGCCTAAGGGTTGCCCGAGGGGCTTGGGGAAGGGCAGAGCCATGTACTAAGCAAAGAAGACAGGAGCAAACACAGGAAAAGATGAGAAATCAGTCCTGGAAATTTGGATGAACCCATTTGGTGTATCCAAACAGACACTCAAAAGAAAGAAATGATCTGAGCTGGGGTCACAGGCACACACACAGCAGCTTCACCTGGGAATCAGAACAGTATGTGTGGAAATGAGAGTCAACAGTGAATCTCAGCATTAATAACACATGAGGGCATAGAAAGGACATGCCAAGAAGGATCGGCAAAAATGCAGAAAGCCTGCCAGGAGGCCACGGTGTCACCGAGGTCAGGAGGCCCCCGGCACTACTGAACAGACAAGGAAGGCTAGACCTGAATTGTAAGGCAGTTCAATAACAGCAACTGGGTCTGTTATATATTCTGAACTATGCCAACCTCTAACCTGCAATGTGAGTCAAAGAACATATTCCAAGGTTGTGCCATCAAATGCCAGTGACTGCAGTGGTTCTTTCTTGTTTCTCCAGTAGAATGGAACATAATTAATTTTTCCATACGACATTTTATATTGGATACTCGGGGCTTCCAATGGCTACAAAGTTCACCAATTCCAAGTCAAATCTTTGTAGAGCACTGGGTCACTTACTTAATTAACTTTTGCTTTATCCTAAAAAATTAATCACTTCCCCTGTGGCACTCTGGAGTGATATCCTAGTATAAGGTACCTGAGAAAGCATGAAGTACAGTACTGTGCACTATAAATGCCCTTCCTTCCAGTCAAGATGTATTTACTCATTGAACATATTTTCATTCAAGAACATAGCCACTGCCAGATGCCGTGCTAGCAGTGTGGAGTTAAGAGAAAACAAAACAGACTCAGTGTGCTGCCTTCACAAAGCATACCACATAGTGGGGTATACAGACGACTGAATACTGGGCGATAGTAAGATAAAATGGCCAGGCGAGGTGGCTCACGCCTGTAGTCCCAGCACTTTGGGAGGCCAAGGCAGGTGGATTACCTGAGCTCACGAGTTCGAGACTAGCCTGAGCTAGAGTGAGACCCCATCTCTAAAATTATCTGGTGGGTGGCTGTAGTCCCAACTAATTGGGAGGCTGAAGCAAAAGAATTACTTAAGCCCAAGAGTTAGAGGTTGTCATGAGCTATGATGCAAGAGCACTCTACGGGGGACAACAAAGTGAGAGTCTGTCTCAAAAAAAAAAAAAAAAAAAAGATAAAATGGAATCTCCCAGGCTGGGCACAGTGGCTCACACCTAGCACATTCTAGCACTTTGGGGGGCTAAGGGTAGGAGGATCACTTGAAGCCAGGAGTTTAAGACTAGCCTGAGCAACCTAGCAAGACCCCCATACCTCTATATAAAATAGAAAAATTAGGCGGGCATGGTGCTGAACACCTGTGGTCTCAGCTATTGGGAGGCTGAGGCAGAAGGACAGCTACAGTCCAGGAGTCTGAAGTTGCCTCGATGCCACTACACTCTAGAGTGGGGAACAGAGCAAAACAAACAAAACAATAAAATGGAATCTCCTGTCCTTTGTTCTGTAAGACAAGGAGTAGAAAAGCTTTATGTAAAGGGCCAAATAGAAGCTACTTTACAGGACAGGCAATCTCTATCACAATTCTGCCTCAAAGGAGCCATCTATAGCACAGAGACAGATGAACAGGTGCGGCTGTGTTCCAAAAACACTTCATTTACAAAATGGGATGGCAAGACAAAGTTTGCTGTCCTCTGCTTCAAGGGATCACAGTATGTAATATTTGTTGATTAATTCACTCATGAATTCAAACTAGAGGCATTATGATCTTTCAAAGACCATTCCTTCTGTAAACACGCCATGACATACAGAAACAGGAACTTCAGAATCACAGTCAAACAGACCTGAGCAGGAACCCCAGCACTGCCACTTACTAGCTCGAGAACAGGAGTCCCATTATTTCACTTCTTCGAGACTTATTTTCTTCATCTGTAAAATAGGGACTCCACGTATCATTCACCAAGCCTAGTCAATCAGGAATAAAATGAGATAATGAACAGAAAGGGTCTAACAAGTTCCCTGAGTCATAGGAAATGCTCGATAGGAGTCACTGATAGACACTAAGGAAGCCATGGCCGTGGTTAACCAACAAGCCAAAAAGAACAGAAAACACCCAGGCGTCACTTCCAAGACTCACGTGCAAATCACCTCACTCCTTCCACCTCTACAGCACAAGACTTTGACTGTTTTTTTTTTTTAAGTTTCTTGCTTTTCCCTATTGTTTCAGTGAGGGTGCTTTCAGAAGCAGGCAAAAGGAGACCCAACTCAAAATGGCTTAGAGCAGTTATGCCTGGACCCTTTAATACAGTTCCTCATGGGGTCGCGACCCCCTGTTGAGAACCCCTGTCTTAGAGCAACAGAGAATTTATCTCACATGACATCAAACCCAGAGGTAGGGGACAGGAACTACCAAGGACCCAGGAACTCTCCCTCTCTCTAAGCTGCCTCTGTGTACCAGCCCCACTGCAGGGTCACAGAGTCATTGCCATAAACTAAACCCTCTCCGTGTCTCCTTTTAAACAGTGAGGAACTTTCTCAAAAGTCTCAGCAGACTTCTCCTTGCTTCTCTTTAGCCAGACTGTACCTCATGCCTATCCTAAACCAATCACTGGCAAGGTGTTAACTGTCATGACTGGTCGGTTCTTGTCCAGATTTACTTCCCCGAGGGCTAAGAAGGTACCTGCGGCTACCACTGAAGCTCCCAGCCAGCAACAACTAAATGACATCACAGCTCTATCAACAAGAAAAGAAGGACAGAACTGCTGGGTAGGGAATAATCAACGGCTGCGGCAATTATTCAGGGTCACCTGCGTAGGCAGAAGGCAATGTTTATACAAACTCCAGGACCGGACTCTGAAAATACAGACCCCCTTCTTAACAGCTCCTAATCGATCTCCTGTGCAAACAAATGTAGTCACTTTGTCAAAGTAAGTGGACCAGGCTCCACTGAGCACAACAGACCTTCACTTCTGGGGTTTGAATCCAACCAGGCCTAGAGAAGACACACTGGGCTTCATCCGAGCCTTGCTGGATCCCTCGTAACCCTGGATGGTGTATTCAGGGGGAGTTTAGTTTGAGGTAGACACTGCATCCACCCCCAACAATACTGCTTGATAAGACGAGGCTGATTTGGTGACTTGCCTGCTATTAACATGTCTGCCTTACCAGCGTTTCATGTGTCAGGGGAGTTTAGGCAAAAACTCTCCAACATAAAAAAAAAAAAAAAGCAAAGAAAAGAAACTTGAATAGCAGGCTCAGAACAAAACAAAAACACCTAACAGGCAGCAAACTAGAGCACGGGGAATATATGCAGGCACTGATTAAAATCATCACCAAACTTAAGGACAACTGCATGCAAACTCCCTTTCCCAGGCCATATTTTACATCAGAAGGAAACTTAGTACTTGATTTGTTAAAAAAAAAAAAAAAAAAAAAGTAATGCGGCTCAGCGCCTGTGGCTCAAGCGGGTAAGGTTCAAATCCAGCCCGGGACTGCCAAAACAACAACGACGCTGCAATCAAAAAAAAAAAAAAAAAAAAGTAGTACACAGCTATGATTTAACAATAAAAATAAATAAATTTAAAAAAAAAAAAAAAGCAATGGTCAAAGAGTTTAAGGTGGCTGTGAGCTGTGACACCATGGCATTCTACTGAGGGTGACATAGTGCGATTCTATCTCAAAAAAAAAATTAATGTTCACATATTGGTGGTATATCTGGCAACAGAAAAAGGCTAAAAAGTATCACCTCAAGGGTCCACTTTCAGCCATGGAAAGATGAAAGTGAAGCAACTCCCCCACCAAAAAAAAAAGAGGAAGAAGAAGAAAGAAAAAAGCTAAAAGCCAGACAATGTTTTTTAAACTTAATAAAACCTCTCTAAGAGATTTGCAAAGGCAGGAAATCCTTGAGAGACTAAAATCTCAAAGAGAAGGCTACAGCCATAAGTCCTACATTTGGAGGCCTTTTTTTTTTTTTTAAATCAAAGTGTTTTCCAACTATTAAGCTTCTATGATAAGAAGTTAACCAGAGCTTTCAGAATTCCTGCAGGGTCTGAAAAGAGAAAAATGAAGGGTTCTGAGCCTGTCATGAAGGAAAGACACTGGTGAACATCTCAAGGGTTCAACTGTATATTGGGTTGAAATAGGGTCCCCCCAAAGTTCACATCCACTACACCCTCAGACTGAGATCATATCTGGAAACAGGCTCTTTGCTGATCAGTTAGGATGAGGTCATGCTAGATGAGGGCAGCACCTAAGTCCAAGAACTTGAGACCTTATGGGAGAGGGAAGGACACTCTAGCCTAGGCAACAGACTAAGACTCTGTCTCGAAAAACTAAATAAATAAATTTCTGTTGTTTTAAGCCACTCCTTTTGTGGCAGTTTGTTACAGCAGCCCTAAAAAACTAATACAAGCTAGAAGTCCCATACGTAAAGGAGAAACAGAAACACAGGCCCTCACACATGCTAAGCCCAGTTATAAACCGGCTAAGTCCTTAACTAGATTAAACAGACACACAGGACAGAGAGAAGGACGTGCGGAGAGGGGGTCGGGACTGGAGGGATATAGCCACAAGGCAAGGAGTGCTAAGGATGGGAACATCCCCAGCCACCTGTCTGAGGGAGACAGGGTCTCTCTCCCCATCTCCAGAGCAATCAACGCTGCTGGCATGCTGATTTAGGACTTCTACCCTCCAGTGTAAGACAGTAAATTTCTAGGCTGGGCACGGTGGCTCACACCTGTAATCCTAGCAAGGAGGCTGAGGAGGGAGGACCCCTTGAGCTCAGGAGTTCAAGACCAGCCTGAGCTCTACTAAAAAAAATAGAAAAACTAGCCAGGTATCATGGCGGGTGCCTGTAGACCTTGGAGAGACTGAGGCAGGAAGATCGCTTGATCCCAGGGTACAGAGATTGCTACGAGGTAAGATGACGCCATGGCACTCTAGCCTAGGCAACAGACTAAGACTCTGTCTCGAAAAACTAAATAAATAAATTTCTGTTGTTTTAAGCCACTCCTTTTGTGGCAGTTTGTTACAGCAGCCCTAAAAAACTAATACAAGCTAGAAGTCCCACACATAAAGGAGAAACAGAAACACAGGCCCTCACACATGCTAAGCCCAGTTATAAACTGGCTAAGTCCTTAACTAGATTAAACTGATCTTCCTTTGCCCCAGTTGCCTGTCAGAAGCAACAGCAAATCCTCTTTGAAGGAAGATAATGTGGTCCCAGGCTTCACATTCTCTCCACAATTCTTCATACTCAATACGTAGCATTTAGTCAAAAACAGCAGGCAAGCATGCAGAGAAGACTGCCTTAAAAATGAGGATATACATAGACCACAATGAAGCCTTTACTTCTGTTACGTTTATATGGAGGGACCTGGAACATAATTCTCCTGAGTAAAGTATCTCAAGAATGGAGGAAAAAGTATCCAATGTACTCAGTACTTCTATGAAACCAAGTTATATTTACTCACACTTTGTTATGAAAGATAGAACAAACTATAGCCCAGGATGAAAGAGAGAAATGGAGTGGGAAGGGAGGGAGGGGGGAGGTTTGATAAAAAGAGGGTGAAAGGTGGGACCACACCTACGGAGCATATGCCAAGGGTATAAGTCAAATATGTCAAATGTAGAACATAAATGTCTTAACACAATAATCAAGTTAATGAGGTGAAAGCCATGTTGATTACTTTGATGTAACCATGTCAGATCGAATAAAAAAAAAACAACAACACATTGTACCCCACATATGCATAAATGTATTCATAATCTGTATTTGACTTAATAAAATAGATTTTAAATTTTTCTTTCTCAAAAAAAAATAATAAAAATCAAAAAAAAATAAAAACCAGGATAAAGGCTCGGTCATGCTCAGTGGTTACAGTGCCAGCCACATACACCAAGGGCAGCAGTATCGAACCCGGCCCAGGCCAGTTAAACAACAATGACAACTGTACCAAAAAATAGCTGTTGTGGCTGTAGTCCCAGCTGCTTGGGAGGCTGAGACAAGAGAATCGCTTAACCCAAGAGTTGGAGGTTGCTGTGAGCAGTGACGCCATGGTACTCTACCGAGGGCAGCACAGTGAGACTCTGCCTCAAAAAAACAAAAACAAACAAACAAAAAAACAGGATAAAAGCTAAAATCAGGGTCTTCTCGCCTCAGCAAGAAAACAGAGGACATTAATAAAACCTCTCAGAGGACATTAATAAAACCTCTCCCCCAAAAGCTACTATGAAAGTGGACAAAATTGAAAACCATTTCAGTACTGTGAGAACTGACCAAAAGCATAAAATAATATGAGGAGTATTCATGCTTGAAAACTGCTGGACTTCAGATTATAAACTGAAGGAATCTGCAGAGTTCTTGCCCGGGCTTCTCTCATCTGGCCCCCACCCACCCCAGTGAGTGCAGAGGCCTGTCAGGGCCAGGCAGGCCAAGAGCAGCCCAATGGGTGGGGGCTCACTTAAACTGCAGCGGCGGGCAATGCCCTTGTTTAGTGTCAGTGTTATTGAGAGGGACTCCTCTTGGTGGCTAGTGAGCCGAAGACTGGAGCCATGGCTGGGTCTCCACACCTACAGAGCAGAACGGCCAGGCCCGCGCTGGTCATACATGCCTGGGCAACTGCACACGCATACAGAGAACACGGAAGGAGCAACAAGAAGAAAGAACAGGACAGAAAAATGTTTGAAGAAATGATGGCCAAAAATGGCCAAAAATGGCCAAAAGTTTTATTTATAAAGAATCTGCATATCAAAGAAGCTCAGCAAACTCCTAGTAGGGTAAATAAAAAGAACTCAAATTCTCATATGGGGCAGCACCCATAGCTCAGTGGGTAGGGAGGGTACCAGCCACATACAAGGAGGCTGGCAGGTTCCAACCCAGCCAGGGCCAGCTAAAACAACAATGACAACCGCAACAAAAAAATAGCCGGGCATCGTGGCGGACGCCTGTAGTCCCAGCTACTTGGGAGGCTGAAGCAAGAGAATCACTTAAGCCCAAGAGTTTGAGGTTGCTGTGAGCTGTGACACCAGGGTGACAGTTGAGACTCTGTCTCAAAAAAAAAATTCTCATATAGGTACCTCAGTGTCAAACCTATTGAAAGCCAAAGATAAAGAAGAGTTCTTAAAGGCAGCAAAAGAAAAATGACTCATCACCTACAACGAAGAATCGATCTGATTAACAGCTGAATTCTCATCAGAAAGAGGGGAAGTCAGACTACAAATGGGGTGGTGGAAACGTCCTAAGAGTGGACTGCGGGATGGTTTGCACAGCGCTATAAATTTATACTTAAAATGAGTGAACTTGATGGAAAGTAAATTTTACTCTGATAAAGCTGCTTTTTATTTTTTTATTATATCATAACTGTACATTACAGCATTTAAGGGGTACAATGTGCTGATTTTATATACAATTTGGAATGTTTACATCAAACTAGTTAACATAGGCTTCACCTCACTTAATTGTTATGTTAAGACATTTATACTCCACTCTTAATATATTTGACATGTACCCTTGCAATATGGACCATAGGTGAGGTCCCACCAATTACCCTCCCTCCACCTGTCCCCTCCCCTCACCCTCCTCTTCCCTCTGTCTTTCTGGGCTATAGTTGTGTTTCAGCATTCATATAAAAGTGTGGGTGATTATATATTGGTTTCATAATAGTATTGAGTACACTGCATATTTGTTTTCCATTCTTGAGCTACTTTACTAAGAAGAATATGATCCAGCTCCATCCACGTAAACATAAAAGAGGTAAAGTCTCTATCTTTTTTTTGTAGCTGCATAATATCACGAAGATGGTTTTAATCAGCCAAAGACTACCTAGCAGCCAGTAAATTGTTAACTAACACTGCTGACCGTGTGGCAACAAAGCACTGGACAGCCACTCAGGTATGAGGTGGCTTGGTCTTTCCCCTGCTTCTAGTTGGCAGGAGTCCACTCAGCACGTGCTTATCAGCAGAAAACTGCCTATGCAAATGTGCTGGTGCTTCTCTGATCATGAAGGCCAACCAAGTCACAAGAAGACAAGAATTCTAGTCTGCATGGGAATAGAAAGAGCCACTTTGCAGGGCGAAAGGTCAGAGGTTCAAGATGGAAGAAGAGGCTCAAAGTTAAAAGGGTGCTGGGAAGAAGATGGTAACCAGTTAAATAATTATTAGGTGTTCTGATAGGATTCTTCACATGAGGTTCTCACTGAATCCTCCTGACAATCCCTCAAGATAGGGGATATTTTCCCCCTTTGCAGGTGCAAAAAAACCTAAAGCTCAGAAGGAACTTTCTCGAGATCATACAAGACTTACTTGTACAGTCTGACTTCAAAGCCAAGGTTGCCTCTGCCTTGCCCAGCACCTGCCCTCAGCTGGATGGAGGCAGACCAAGAACCTCAGGGTTTACTTTGCACCAGTTCTTGTAAGGTCACTACCCCCATAGACAGATAAGATGGAAACGAAAGGAATACAAAAGCCCAGGAAGTTTAGGGGGTCTCTAGGAAAAGTTACGCCCTTGAAGCTCATCAACCAGCCCATAACACTAAAACCCCCAACAGAGTCCCAGGGAAGCCTCCCAGAGACGAGCGTCTCAGAGGCATAATGGAGGCTGACGTCTGAGGAGGTCAAGGCAGTGATTTCTACACCTAAGTCCTTGATGCTGGCTTTTCTCTAAACTGGCTCCCTCCTTCCCTAGCTTTTTAAAGAGGAAGAAACACAGGGTCACAGAAGAAAACTCAGTAGTGACAGGAATCCCTCTCAAAGCTGTCCCTCAGCCCAACAGGAACCACATTCATTACTGAAAATGAGTAACTAAATGTCTTCACACAATAATTAAGTAAACGAGATGAGGTATTTATTAACCAGTGTGATGTAAGCATTCCTAATTCTATATAAAATCATCACATTGTACCCCATAAATGCATTAATGCATACATGATCTGTGTGTTTATGATTTAATAAAAAAAAAATGAGTAACAGGTGAGATGAACAAGAATCAGAGATCTGCTAGCACTCTGGGAGGCCAAGGCGGGAGGGTTGCTTGAGCTCATGAGTTCAAGACCAGCCTGAGCAAAAGTGAAACCCCATCTCTACTAAAAATAGACAAACTGAGGCAAGAGGATTGCTTGAACCGTGAGCTATTACGCCACGGCACTCTATCCAGGACAACAGTTTGAGACTCTGTCTCAAAAAAAAAAAAAAAAAAAAAAAGAATCAAAGATCTGTTGAAATCACCACATATCTATACATATATCAAAATACAAGTACCCCCCAAAATTTGCACCAATATTATGTACCAATTAAAAAAAAAAAAACTTTAATTTTTTTTAAAAAGGCCAGGCACAGTGGCTCATGCCTGTAATCCCCACACTTTGGGAAGCTGAGAAAGGAGGATTACTGGAGGCCAGGACAAGAGCCCATTACTACCAAAGATCAAAAAATTAATTGGGCATGGTGGCACACACCCATAGTCCCAGCTACGCAAGAGGCCAATCTCCTGAGCCCAGGAGGTTAAGGCTGTAGTGAGCATGATCCAGCCACTGTACTCCAGAAGGAAGAGCAGCAATGTGAGGGGAGGGAAAAAGCTAAGGACTCAGTGGACAGAGAACTTCCAGAGGCTTCCACCAATGAGGCCTGCTTGCTGTGATAGGAGAACTAGCAACAGACAGCACATTTTACTCAGCAATAACAACGACATGATCACAGTACAAGAAAGACTTAGGGATGTGGAGCCACAAGCAGGGTTGGAAGGAACCTGCCCTTTTAAAGGTAAGGTACCACAGGACATTTTCACATGACATGATGCACTTCAAGGTTCAATCCAAAGCAAATCACTTTGAACAGTTTCCTCATGGGTACAGTGGTGATAATAACTGTCCCTACTACTCATAGGACTGCTGTGAGAACTGAATGAGTTAATTTATATCAAAGACTAAACAAGTGCCAGGCTTGCACTAAGCAGTAAGTGTTAACAGTTATCATTATTAGCATCACCCCTGCTGTTCACATCATCAAATGCATGACAGCAGAACTCCAAGCTCAGAGACCTCCTGGGTTTCTGTTGAGGACATTTGATTATGAAATGCCATATTGTCCTTATGCATAAAATTAAACCAAGTTATTAATTTCCCAGCCACTGCCAAACCACATTGGGGAAATAATCACTTGATTGCAGGCTCCAAACCCAGAAAAGACTGTACCACGTGCCTCTGAGAATTCTGCACAAAGGATGACTTCATTTAAATTAGGATCCCAGAAAACACCATTATTTTTTTGACCGCAAGTAAGACACAGATTTCTGAGCACCCACCCCAGTGCCAAACAGTGACTGCCTTGCCCACTATTTAAAAATAAATAAAAATAAAAAGAGAGGGCAAAAGAGAAGACAAGCTCTTTTAAGCCACAGCCAGGCAGCACAGTACCTGTTTCGGTTTTGCTGGGAAAGCCTGCCGCCTGTTTGATCGCTGCTGCAGTGAGCGCTAACCCTCGACTCCTCTTCAAGCCATGCTGCAGGACGGCTTCAAACTGGGCACACAGACAGGTCACCCTGCAAGACAAATAATGACTCATCAATCCACCCAGGGAAGGGAGTAGCCACCAGGGCAGCCCCCACATCTCCAGGGACAGAGCAAGCCACCAGGGGCAAATCACAGGAGACGTCTGGATTTACCAGGATGGTAACTGACCTGCCCAGTCCATGGGCCTCCCCGCATTTATGTTCATTTCACATAATCGGGGATGCTTTGCACAGGCCAGTCATATTCATCAGACACGAAGGCATAGTAACAATTTGCAAGGAGTAAGAGGAAAGGGAACTGGCACCAGCTACGGGGATAGAGATAACAATTTAAAAACCAATCAGTTTGGGGTGGGGAGCACACAATTATATCCAATTCACAAGTTTTAATTCTAATTCAGATTATATGTAGTTTAAGGAACAAGATTATATTTTCAGAGGCTGAATTCACCAACCTGCCAAATTGGAAATATTATGTAATTTCATGGCCTGTTACATGCACTGAAAAAAAAATATGAATTCTGATTCTTGTTCTGCATTTTGTTATAAGAGATTACATTGTGGATGCGGCGCCAGAGTTGACAGAAATTTCAATTAAGTTACAATTACTGTGCATTTAATTGAATTTGTTTCTCGATAACCAAAGAAATAGTAATTTCAGGAACATCTCTACAAAGAGATGAGGTCACAGTAACTACACTCAATACTTAGCAATCCAGGGCTCCTGGGGCCTGCCCAACTGGGTCCCTGTACTTTAGAATCCTTTCCATTCATTCCTGCAGCAAATGTTAAGAAATCCTGGACAGCTCCCATGTGCCAAGCTCTGAGGATACAAAGGTGGGAGTGAGGCAGGCAAGGTCTCTGCCTTCCCATGTTTGCATGCTTCTAGCAGAGGAAGGCACACAAATAAACTGACCAGATCATTTTAGTTAATGAGAACTTTGAAGAAAGTAAGACAGGATGAGATAGTAGGGTGGAGATAGACAGGGACAGGCTGAGATTCTGTGACCTGAATAGAGGCAGGCTTGAGTTATGACCTGGCTATGACAAGGGCAGCCACTGGGCCTAGATAGACAGGCCCAATGCAAAGGCCTTGTGGCTACCACCACTCAGCTGAAACTTGCCTAAGAGCTGGCATTTGCTGTTTCACCCATCCCTACACCTGTGGTAACAATACTCCAGGTGTTTATCATTCTGTGGGTGGTAAAATATTTTCAAACTCATTACTTCTCTTACTCCTCCCATAAAACACTATGATATGGGTGGGACAGGTATTATTATCGCCATTTTATACTTAAAGAAGATGAGGCTTAAAGACATTCAAGTGACCTCCTGAAGACAGTGCATAATAAGGAGCAACACCTGCACTCCAGCCCCACCCATTCCATGCTGATCCAGTACAATTTCCACCATGCTCCATTCCACCAAGACAAAAAGATGAGTCTACACCAGACAAACCTAACATAGCATCTGCAAACACCCAGCACTCATGTTTTCCCACTGTAGTCTGTGCCTGTGACAGACATCACTAGTCCATCCTAGCATTCTAGTCTTCAACTGCCAAATGATCAAAGTTTAGCCCTCCACAGATGGAAGTCTACTTGGGACCCAAAACCTAAGATACGCAAGTTCTGTCAACTGCACTGTTAGGTTTCTGTCACCTATCTTGTGTTTCCTGGACCCCTGCACCTAGCTTGATACCTGGTCCATAGTGTGAGCTCCACAAATGCCTTTCCAGTGAGTAGGCAAATTGCTCCTGCCTTTCTCAGTTCCAGTGGTGATTAAACTTGCATCACAGGTCCCAGAACACTCCCCCGTATTGAAACGGCCCTCATTTATAGGCAGACGTCATTCTTAAATATTAGATGTGTATACGCTAGTCTCTGCACATAGGCAGGTGTTTGAGGGCAACCTTGAAACCTGGGATACCTATCAAAACCAGGATGGAAACCAAAACTGTGCCCCATAACAAATGCACAGTATCTGTCCATTTTGCACTGCTGTAAAGAAAATACCCAAGGATGGGTGATTTATAAAGAAAAGAGGGTTTTGGCTCAGCGCCCATAGTTCAGTGAGTAGGGCACCAGCCACATACACCGAGGCTGACGGGTTTGAGCCTGGGCATTGTGGTGGGCACCTGCGGTCCCAGCTACTTGGGAGGCTGAGGCAAGAGGGTTGCTTAAGCCCAAGAGTTGGAGGTTGCTATGAGCTGTGACACCACAGCACTCTATCAAAGACAACATACTGAGAGTCTGTCTCAAAAAAAAAAAAAAAGGTTTATTTGGGTCATGGTTCTGCAGGCTGTCCAACAAACATGGCACCCACATCTGCTTCTGGTGAGAATTTGGGGGAGCTTCTAATCAAGGTGGAAAGTGAGGGAACAGGTGTGTCACATGGTGAGAATGGGACAGAGAAAGGCAAGAGCAGGTGCCAGGCTCTACTAACCCACCAGCTCGCGAGTGAACTACTGGAGAACTCAGTCTGCTATGGGGAGGGCCATACACAAGGCAGAGCCCTCACCATCCCAACACCTCCCAGCAGGCCCACACACAACATGAGGGATCAAATTTCAACATGAGATTTGGAAGGGACAAACATCCAAACCCTATCATAGAAAAATAAAACTGAACAAGAGCCCTGACACAGACCAGGAAAAAAAAAAAAAAAAAGCCACCTGGGCTGTGTTTAGAGTTCCCCATAATTAACCAAAGCCTCTATCTTTAAAAGAATAGTTTGCAATGCAAGAAACAACTCAATAACCCCTGTCTATGTGCTTGGCTCCAGTGCACAGGTCAGTAACTGGCAGGCCAGGTCTCTAAGGGGAATGGAATGCAGAGGAACAGAACAAACCTAGTCAAGAGGTTTGGGTTACACCATCAGTACAACCTCCCAGAGGCACACAGGTCACAACCAACCTAACACAGCAGGAAAACCCAGGTGTCGCTAAGCCTGTAATTAACTCCTAATGAATGTAGCACTTAATAACATTGAATGTTTTAATTAAAAAAAAAAAAAAAAAACTCTCAAAGTCACTCCACGTTCTTATGTACACCAGATGCATAGGTAAATAAAATGTGGTATATCCATAAAACAGAATATTATTTGGCAACACAAAGGAATAAAAGTACTGACATAGATGAACCTTAAAAATATTATGCTAGGCGGCACCTGTAGCTCGGTGACTAGGGTGCCGGCCCCATATACAGAGGGTGGAGGGTTCAAACCCGGCCCCAGCTAAACTGCAACAACAACAACAACAAAAAAAAGGTGGGCGTTGTGGCAGGCACTGAGGCAAGAGAATCACCTAAGCCCAAGAGCTGGAGATAGCTGTGAGATGGGACGCCACAGCACTCTACTGAGGGCAACATAGTGAGACTCTGCCTCAAAAAACAAAAAAATAATATGCTGAAGGAAAGAAATCTGACCGAAAAAGCCACACACTGTATAATTCCATGAAGTGTTCAGAAAAGATAAACATAGATGGTCCCCAACTTAATGATAGTCTGACTTACAACTTTTTGACTTTACAATGGGATTAAAAGGACATAACCCCACCATAAGTAGATGTGTACCTGCCCAGGGAAACAAAGTCAGGTGGGGGTTGTCTAGGTATGGTCTGGAAGTGGAAGAAGGAATTAACTACAAACTGACACAAGGGGGGGAAATGAAAACGCTCTAAAACTGAATTGTAGTGATGGCTGCACAACTCTATAAACTTACTTAAAAAAACAAAAATTGGGCAGCGCCCATGGCTCAGTGAGTAGGGCGCCGGCCATATTTACTAAGGGTGGCAGGTTTGAACCTGGCCCCGGCCAAACTGCAACAAACAAAAAAAAAAAAACAGCCAGGCATTGTGGCAGGAGCTACTTGGGAGGCTGAGGCAAGAGAATCACCTAAGCCCAAGAGCTGGAAGTTGCTGTGAGCTGTGATACCACAGCACTCTACTGAGGACAACACAATGAGACTCTGTCTCTAAAAAACAAAAAAAAAAAAAAAATCACTGAATTGTATACTTATATGGTATAGATTTTTGTAGCATGTTAAAAAAAGCTGTGTAAAGAAAAACTTCTCTCAAAGTGCTCAGTGAAAGTTTGATGAAATAGTAAAGGAGTTAGTGAAGGAAAATGAAATAACTTCCTCCTGCTGAAGGTAAAACTATCTACCAACACCAGCACAGCTTGATGCTACAGACTCCACAAGTGTGTTTTCACAAACATTGTCCTAGATTTCAAGACTGCTCAACCTTCCACATTAATCTACAAAAAGATTCGTAAGAACCCTATACTTTTTATGGCAAATGTAAGGACAACAGACAGGCTCATTAATAAATGCTTTGATGAATTGCATCAAATCAATCTTGTAACAAAGAGGACTACTTCAAATTGATTCTTTTTCGATGTTACAGCTTTACTGGAACTTTTTTTGAGAAACCTAGATACAATCAAGAAAATGAACTGGATTATCCTCATCTGTCAAAACTTCAACATTACCTAGAATGGAGTCAGCTATATCAAAAAAATAACCAATTAACTACACTGTGCCAAGTCCTTACTGTAATTTTTATTGGAATTGTATTAAATTTACATGTTAATGTAGGAAGAATTGACATATTTAGTTTAATAAGTCTTCCACTTATTTTTTTTGTTTTGTTTTTATAGACAATCTCACTTTGTCGCCCTCAGTAGAGTGCTGTGGCATCACAGGTCACAGCAACCTCAAACTCCTGGGCTTACGTGATTCTCTTGCCTCAGCCTCCTGAGTAGCTGGGACTACAGGCGCCCGCCACAACACCCGGCTATTTTTTTGTTGCAGTTTAGCCAGGGCTGGGTTTGAACCCACCACCCTCGGTATATGGGGCCAGCGCCCTACTCACTGAGCCACAGGCGCCGGCCCAGTCTTCCACCTATTAAGATCAGCCTAGGATACAGAACAAGACAGGGAGGAGAGAGCAGGAGGGAAGTGGGTGTGGTTACAAAGAACAATACAAAGATCCTGTGATGATGAAACTGTATCTTGAAGGTGATATTAGAAACAGGAACCTACACAGATAACGAAACTGTACAGAACTAAACACACACACAAAGTATAAGTAGAACTACAGAAATCAGAACTACTATCCCAGCGTTTGATAAGATGTTACTACTGGGGGAAACTAGTAAAGGATAAAAAGGATCTTTCTGTATTATTTCTTCCAACTACATGTGAATCCACAATTATCTCAAAAGTAAGAGGTTTTCTTTTTGGTTTGTTTTTTTGAGACCGAGTCTCATTCTGTCGCCCTGGATAGAGTGCCACTAGCATCAATCTAGCTCACAGCAACCTCAAACTCCTGGACTCAAGTAGTCCTCTTGCCTCAGCTTCCCGAGTAGCTGGGTGTCACCCTTGCTCAGGTTGGTCTTGAACTCTTGAACTCAGGCAATCCACCCACCTTGGCCTGCCAGGGAGCTAGGATCCTAGGCGTAAGAAGACGCTGAAATTTTCTAGCAAACATACGTCACAGTAAGCCATCACTTTTCACCCATCAGACTGACAAAACTTTAAAATCACACTCAAGACTATTAATTAGCAAGAAAGAAGAGAAAAGGGCGGCTTCACTCACTACAGGTAGAAATGTTTAGAAAGCTGGAAGCTGTTCTCTTTGACTCAGCAACCCAATTCCTGGAAATTTATTCCTAAAGAATAAAATCCTCAGTACATAAGGAAAGATGCTCAAGGATATTTGGTGCTTCTTAGTGCAGAGTAGTAAAAATTGGAAACAAACGTAGTATCCAGCAGGCAACTGTTTGTACAACTGGCAACATGCAGTATGATGCAAACTTTTAAAAAGAATTATCAGAAAGATAACTTGGAAAGGTTTCATAAGGGGAGTACCAAGAGAGAACATAACCGTACAGAATATTATGTATGGTCCTGTTTTTATAAAACAATGGCAATAACAATGATATACATGTATATTTTATTTATTTAATTGTAAATAATTATATGAGCATGGAAAAAAACAGACCAAATAATTCCTGGTTATTAACATAAGTTACCCAGAGAGAGGGAGAAGATGCGGGAGAGAAAAAAAGGAGCCCTTCCCCCTCTTTCAAAAATAAAACAGTTGACAAGAAACACAAAAAAATGCAAGCTTGGCAATAGTGAAAACTCACAAGGCAGTAGTTTTCAAGGTACCCTAACTAAAGGTTTAGGACACATAGGAGACAGGCATGTAAAAAGAGTAAAATTCATCTTCCAGAGGAACAAAGAAATAGAAAATTAGCCTATTTATAAACAGACTGAATCATAATATCTGACAATTTTCAAAAGATACTAACTAAGAGAAACAAAATAACTGTCCTCTCTGGTCTAAATGCAAACACTACTTGGGGTTCTCTTGGCAGAGGAGGAACTTAAAACTCAAGAACCCAACCTGGCAGCTGATATGGAATCAGCTGAAGGAGCCAGGAGCCAGTACCTCAAAAAGGGAAAAGAGAATGGAAAAAACAAGAGCTTCTGGATGCAGAGAGAATATGAGCTGTGATGCTATGGCACTCCACGGAGGGTGATAAACTAAGAGTCTATTTCCACACACAAAAAAAAGGATGATCACCCAAGCTAGCGTGCAATACCACCATCATAGCTCACTACCGTCTCTAACTCCAGGGTTCGAGTGATCCTCCTGCCCCAGCCTCTCAAGTAGCTGGGTTTACAGGCACACACTACCACATCCAGCTGATTTTTCTTTTTTTTTTTTTTTAAAGATAGGGTCTCACTGTTTCACCCAGGTTGGTCTTGAACTCCTGGCCTCAAGTGATCCTCCCAATTCAGCCTCACAAAGTGCTGGGATTAGAGGAGTGAGGCTCCATGCCCAGCCTATATTAATCACCTTATTATGTCAAGAAAAAACATAACCAGCTCGTCAATCTTTGATTTCACCCACAGTTTTACTTACAACAAGGTCTGAGTAGATGATGCCTTGGAATTCCACATCAAGCCAACCTCTAGCTCAGATGGAATTCAGAAATGGTCAAAATTGTGAAAACAGTACACAAAATGTCCAAAATTTAAGAAATAATACTCTAATGGATAGGGTTCAAATACTTTCCCAGAACAGCCAAGAACCTGTTGACGTCCCAGCCTCACCGCCCGACACATCCCACCACTGCTATTCCTGGCACCTTCACACTTGCTCTTCCTTTTACCCAGGGTTCTCATCCCACCCACATGACTACTAACAACCCACTATCACTTCTACACTATCTAATTATTATTATAGGTCACCATAATGGTCCACAACTTACAAGGCCATCTTCCAGATTCAATTTTGAGTTCCTTGAAGAGAGTAACCATCTCATTCACTTGTATCCCCAATGCCAATACAGTACTCTATAAACTAATATCTCTTGAGTGGGAGAATTAACAAGGCAATCATTCTAGCTAATAACTTCCAAAAAAGAACCTCAAATATGTCTAGCCATAAAAAGAAATTATATTGAGTCTATTAAGTTCTTACTTGATGTAGCAAGCAAACATTACTACAGCTCATCCTCACTATAACCCTAGGAAGTGGATACCACTAGGATCATCTGATTTCCTGGAAGGTGTAAGAAAGGCTTAGAAAAGCAAGTAGTCCAGGGGGACAATCCAAGATGGCGGCCGAGTAACACCTTCCCTGCAACAGGGCATGGTGAGTCTGGGGAGATAAGACTCCAGGCATCTCTGGCTGGTGGGATCTGCCTATAATTATCCCTTTGAGGATACAGGAAGTAAGCAAGGGACTTCTGGACCCCAAGAGGAGGACAAAAACAGTGGAAAACTGGCAAGTGGTTGCATGTGTCCAATCGACCTAATCCCACCAGTAGCCGTAAGTACAGGCAGCAATGACACTGCAAACCGGTAAAGGCCTTACCTGTTAACTGTTTCGGTGTTTTTGGACTTGGTACTCAGTTGAACTGCCTTTGGGGAGAGCTTGAGCAGGAATGTGGAGAACTTTGGGCATTGTCTAGGGCCCCAGACTGAGCTACCGAGCTGGATGGAGCTAATAGTGTTCAGCTGTGGGCCGCAGGGAGCCATTGTGAGAGAACTGCCCCGGCAAGCTCCGCCCTCAGGGTCGCAAAGCAAAGATTGGGCGGGTCCTAGTAACCCAGTGACTGAGCAGCCTAAAAGCGGGAACTGAGCTGCCTTACAGCCTTAACCATCAGGGGCAGAGTGAGACCGGTTTTGGCACACTGGCGCCTCGGGCTGTTGCCCTGGGTAGAGTGCCCTGGCATCACAGTTCACAGCAACCTCAAACTCCTGGGCTTGGAGCCACCCAGGCCTCCATAAGAGCTGCCCCGTGATCCCCAACCGGCGACCGCTGGGCCTCTGCATGCCCTGACCAGAAACTGCGGGAGCCGCGCAATCCTGCTTCTTCCCTCCCGTACCCTCCCTGCTTCCACACCCCCCGCTCATCTGGCCAGGGACCATGGTAGCCGCATGCCCTCCGGAGCCCTCCCTGCCGCTGCGCAGAGCCCTTCTCATGGCCAGAGACTGCTAGACCCTTGGGCTCTCTGTGCCAAAGTCACTTGGTGCCAGGTACTCCCAGAACCATATGCACCACCTCCCACTCTGTTGCTGGATCCAGGTGTGTCACACTCCAGA
>CAUYPK010004101.1:0-21290 GCA_963574355.1 Loris lydekkerianus | reverse complement strand
GTTCCCTAATTGACTGTTTCAGTTCCTTCAGCTCTGCTATATCCTTTCTATATTCTTCATATCATTCATCTCTTATTTGATTCTGTTTTTGGATTTCCTTTTGGTTATTTACCACTTTATCAGCAGTTTCCTTCATTGTTTCCATCATTTCCTTTATTGTTTTCATCATGTGTATTCTAAATTCCCTTTCTGTCATTTCTAACATTTCTTTATAGGTTGAATCCTTTGCAGTAGCTACCTCATGGTCCCATGTGGGTATTGTTCTGAACTGGTTTTTCATGTTGCCTGGATTTTTCTGCTTATTCTTTCTCATGAGTGATTTCTTTTATCTGTTTCCTTGCCCTAATTTTCCTTTCAGTTTCTCTTGCTCTTTAAGTTGCCATGACTCTGGACCATGGTTTCAATGAGTCCTTTTGGTACAGGACCAGAAGGATGAGAAGGTTGAAGAGCAAGAAGGGAAAAAAGAAAGAAAGAAAAAAACAAAACAAACAAACAAACAAAAAAAGAAAATAAAACAGAGAAAGTAGAGGGGGTAGGTAAAAGGGAATATTGAAAAAAAGAAGAGGTGTACAGAAAGAGGGAGACAGAACAATACAGGTGTACAGTAGGGTACTTTGACCCAACCTTAAAAACTCCCAACCTCTGGGGGTGCTGTGTTGGGTGGTTCTCTTGAGGTCAGCAGCTCTTTGCTAGCCTGTTTGGACACAATACCCCACATCCACCAAGTACAGAGGAAAGACAAAACTGCTATAAATCAAAGCAAAACAAGCAAATAGAAATCTTTATGGGATAAAATTGGGGGAAAACCACATAATAGGGACAGAAACACTAGCAAAAATGAAATTTTAATTGTTGAAAAAAGCAACAATGGAAAATGATATTTAAACTAGAAAAATGATGAAAGAAAAGAAAAAAAGGAAAAATCTATAGGGAAAATGTTTAAATTAAAAAACAACAACCACCAAAAAAAAAAAAAAAAAAAAAAAACAACACTCAAAACAAAGCAGTATATATATCTTGCTGAATATTGTCTGGGCAACAGGTGATCTTCTGGGGTATGAGATGTTAATCACAATGCTGATATGCATGTATGAGATGGAGAATGAAGGCCTCTACTGATTTCTCAAACCCTGCAGGGTAGAGACCCTAAAGTGGAGATCCTAAATCTCTCCTAAGCCCACATAAAAGTCACTTTGAACTGCTAAACTTGGCTGAGCAGAAGCTTTCCCAGGATAGCACTTGTTGTTGGGATCACTCTTGAAGTGGCTATCCACTTAACCAGTCTCACTTATGGCCCTGAGGGCTAAGGCTGCAAGGCATCTCAGTCCCTACCTTTAGGCTGCTCAGTCACTAGATTACTAGCTCCCACTCTATCCTTGTTCTGCGACCCTGAGGGCAGAACTTGTGGGGGCACTTCTCCCACAATGGCTCCATGCAGCCCACAGCTAAACCCCACTATTAGCTCTGTCTGCCTCTGTGACTCAGTTTGGGGCCCTAGACAATGCTTAACGTCCTCTGTACTCTTGCCCAAGTTCTCTCAATGTAGTTCAACTGAGTGCCAAGTCCAAAAAACCAAAGCTGCTCACAAGTAAGGCCTTTCCAGTTTGCAATCTCACTGTTGCTGTAGTTAAAGCTGCCAGCGGGATTAGACTGAATGAACACAAACAACTACTTACCAGTTTTCCACTGCTTTTGTATTCCTCCTGGGGTCCAGAAGTCTCTTGCTGACTCCCTGTGTCCTTAAAGGGATGTTTATGAGCTGATCCCACCAGCCAGAGATGCCTGGAGTCTCGTCTCCGCAGACTTACCACACCCAGTTGCATAAAAGCTATTACTCAGCCACCATCTTGCCCTTCATTATTCATTATTTATCTAAATGGTGGTTTTATTTCCTTTTTTCAAGCCTTTATGCATTTTATTTCTTTACTGCACTGTCTAGGACATATAGTACATTGTTGAATAAAACTGGTGATATTTTTGTCTTTTATCTATAATTTCAAAGGAATTATTTTCAACATTTCACTCTTAAGAATGAGACTTAATATACATATCATGTATTTTATGATTATATATTTACATATTTTGAAATTATTGCTTTCAAAAATACATTGAAGAAAATTTTGCTTTCCTTCCATTTTACTAAAGTTTTTATTTTAATTCACTGAAGGGTTTCAAACTCCATCAAGTGCTTTTATACACAGTTATTATGATAACCATATGATTTTTCTCTTTTAATCTCTTAATTTAGTGGATTATGTTAACTAATTTTCTAATGTTAAAGCAAACTAAGTCATGATGTATTATCCTTTGTATATCTTATTTTATTTTATTTTCCATTAGTTTGTTTAATGATGCCTATAATGTTCTTTTCTTGAATGGTTCTTTCATATTTTAATATCAAAGTTATGTTTGACTTCTGCTCTTTGCTCAGGATATAGAAAGCATATGAAAAGGCAAGAAAATCTCCAAAAGAAAATAACCATCAGATCTAAAATCAGAGATGACTACAAATGTTTGATTTGCCTGACAGGGATTTAAAATAAGTTTAAATAATATTCTAAAGGTTCTAATAGAAAAGGCAGACAGCATACAAAATGACAGGAATAATTTCAGCAGGGAGATGGAGACTATAAAAACATCAAAGGAAAATACTAGAAATGAAGAATACCTATGGCAGGCTCACTAATAGATTTGACATAGGTGAAGGAAAAAATTAGGGAATTTAAAGCAATGTCTATAGAAATTACCCAGACTAAAACACAAATTTCTGAAAACAAAACCAAACCCAGAGCAGACTATCCAAGAATTCTGAGCTAAGATAAAAAAGTCTAACACATGTATCTGTGGATTTCTAGAATCAAAAGAAGAGGGAAGGGGTGGAAGAGAAATAAAGAAGAGGAGGGGAGCAGAGGGAAGGAGGAGAAAGAAAAGGAAGAGATGGAGGAGAAGGGGGAGGAAGGGAAGGAGGAGAAATGGGAAAGGGGGAAGGTGGAGAAATGGGAGAGAAGAAGAAAAAGGGAGAAGAGGGAGAAGAAGAAGGAAGAAGTAGGAAGGGGATGAAGGAAGACATAGAAAGGGAAGAAGGAAAGAGAAGGAAGAAGGTAAAGAGAAGAAATATTTGAAGAAATAAAGATTTAGCTTTGTAGACCAAGTCAAGGTGTGTTATAAACTGACTGTGTTCCCCTCTAATTTATGCACTGATGCTCTATCTCTCTACCTCATAAGGTGACCATATTTGGAGATAGAGCCTTTCACGAATTAAGTTAAAAAGAGGCTGTTAGGGTGGGCCTAATCCAATATGACTAGTGTTCTTATATCCTTATAAGGAGATGATTTAGGACATCCAAAGAGAAACAGAGGTACATGTGTGGAGAGAAAAAAACAAACAAACAAACAAAAAAAAACAACACATGTGAAGAGAAGAGAAGGAAGCCATTTATCTTCACACCAAGCAGAGACTGCAGGAGAAACGATTCTGCTGGTATTTTAATCTCAGATTTCTAACTTTTATAACAGCATAAACAAAAAATACTTTTGTTCTTTTCTTGCTTATGCGTTTGAGTTCTCTGTGATTCTG
Source organism: Loris lydekkerianus (assembly GCA_963574355.1). Taxonomy (NCBI): domain Eukaryota; kingdom Metazoa; phylum Chordata; class Mammalia; order Primates; family Lorisidae; genus Loris; species Loris lydekkerianus. The sequence goes on along the minus strand of CAUYPK010004101.1, from coordinate 17,713 downwards.
GTTATTAAACCTTTGTCAGAGACATGACCTGCAAATATCTTCTCCCATTCTGAGGCTGTCTGCTTGCTTTACGTACTATGTTGTTTGCTGTGCAGAAGCTTTTTAGTTTGGTCAGATCCCAGTAATGTATTTTTGGTGTTGCTTCAATTGCCCAGGAGGTCTGCCTCATAAAATATTCTCCCATGCTGACTTCTTTAAGTGTTTTCTCTGCACTTCTAGTATTTTTATAGTTTCATGTCTTAAGTTTAAATCTTTTATCCAGTGAGAATCTAGTTTTGTTAAAGGTGAAAGGTGTGGCTCCAGTTTCAGTCTTCTACAGGTCACCAGCCAGTTCACCCAGCACCACTTGTTGAACAGGGAATCTTTCCCCCACTGAATGTTTTTGATAGGCTTATCAAAGAGCAAATGATGATAAGTAGCTAGGTTCATCTTTTTGTTCTCTATCTGTTCCATACATTTACCTCTTTGTTTTTGTGCCAGTACCATGCCATTTTGATCACTATAGATTTAGGTTTACAGTATAGTCTGAAGTCTGGTAATGTGATATCTCCTGATTTGTTTTTATTTCTGAGAAATGTCTTGGCTAATCAAGGTTTTTTCTGATTCTATATAAAATGAAGTATTATTTTTTTGAGAAATTTGAAGTATGACAGTGGTGCTTTGATAGGATTTCATTAAAATTGTATATTGCTTTGGGTAGTATAGACATTTTAACAATGTTGATTCTTCCCAGCCTTGAGTATGGTATGTTTTTCCATTTGTTAACATCTTCAGCTATTTCTTTTCTCAGAGTTTTCATAGTTCTCTTCATAGAGATCTTTCACATCCTTTGTTAGGTAAACTCCCAAATATTTTATCTTCTTTGGCACTACTGTAAAAGGAATAGAGTCCTTGATTTTTTTCAGCTTGACTATAGTGATCCCATCTCATTGTGGGCAAGAGATTTGAATAGAAACTTCTCTGAAGAAGACAGGTGTATGGCCTTCAGACACATGAAAAAATGCTCATCATCCTTAATCATCAGAGAAATGCAAATCAAAACCACCTTGAGATATCATCTAACTCCAGTAAGATTAGCCCACATCACAAAATCCCCAAACTGTAGATGTTAAAGGGAACACTTCTGCACTGCTTGTGGGAATGCAAACTAATATGTTTCTTTTGGAAAGAAGTTTGGAGATCACTTGGGAATCTAAAAATAGACTTGCTGTTCAATCCTGCAATTCCTCTAGAAGGTATATATCCAGAAGACCAAACATCACTTTATAACAAATATATTTGCACCAGAATGTTTATTGCAGCCCAATTCATAATTGCTAAGTCATGGAAGAACCCCACGTGCCCATTGACCCAAGAATGGATTAATAAATTGTGGTATATGTACACCATGGAATACTATGCAGCCTTAAAGAAAGATGGAGACTTTACCTTTTTTATGTTTACATGGATGGAGCTGGAACATATTTTTCTTAGTAAAGTATCTCAAGATGGAAGAAAAAGTATCCAATGTACTCAGTTCTACTATGAAACCAATATATAATCACCCCTACTTCCATATAAAAGCTATAACCCAAAACAGCCCAAGATGAAGGGGAAAGAAGAGGGAGAGGGCAAAGGAGGGGGAATGATGGATGGAGGAAGAGTAAGTGGTTGGACCACACCTATGGTGCATTTTATAAGGGTATATGTCAAATTTACTAAATGTAGCATATAAATGTCTTAACACAATAATTAAGAAAGTATGGTGAAGGCTATGTTAACCAGTTTGTTGTATTTCAAATTGTATATAAAGCCAGCACATTGTACCCTGAAATGCATTATTGTACACAGCTATGATTTAGTAAAAAAAAATGAAATCACCTGGGGGGAAGGAATCCTTTTCTTTAAGCCACTTGGTCTGTGGTATTGTCATGGTGGTTCCAAGCAAACTAATACAGGGAATATTCTGAAGGATCTTGATTTTTCAGAAAAATTTTAATAGGGGTTACAAACCCTGGTTTATTACCAGATAGTTTTTCTTGATTTTTAGAACTAAGGACTATCCCATGGGACATAGGCTGAAATGTCCCATGGGACATATGCTGAAAACTCAAATGTTTAAATATAGTGGTCAGCAAATGGACATGAGTATACAGCGAGTATACAGCACTTGGCACTCTCCTGGTAAATCTTCCTACTTTTGATAGAGACATATATGTGTACTGGGAAATAGTTCTCTACAATGAGAAAACAACATCAAAATCATGATGGTAAATGGTGATGGGCACTGGATCTCAGTGTCAGGAAAGCAATATGGCATGGTGATACCTGCAAACTGGGTACCTAATACCTAAAGGGAGAAGTTGCTGTTATTCCAGCTGGTTGTTGTTACATGGGATTTATAAGGCTAGGTTTCATAGCCATATGTGTTTTTTGAAAGAAGTCTGGAATCAGAATATGTATGTGAAATATCTCATTTTGACTATGTTAGTAACTAATTAATTTATTTTTTTTTTAAAGAATAGCAGGAGAAGGAAAACAAGTGGACAAATATGAACTGTATGTTTGCTATAAACAGAATTATTAATCTCATGTAAAGCTTTGGCAATTGTTGCATATAATCAGAGCACAATTATAAAGACCAAGGATTAGAGAGTCTGAAAGAAAATTGGGTGACATGTTATTAATGACATGGTATCTGTTGATTGAATTAACAATTAAAAATTCTTATATGCCCCCCAAGCATTTTTTGTGTACTTTGCTTACATTTATTACAGTTAGTGAATAATATGTTTTAGAAAGTTTAACCTCAGTTTCTTTTTCATAAGAAAAATGCAAATTATTATGAGTAATATGTTTAGGGGAGAGAATATGCCTCATTTGGACATTATAAGGTAGAAATAGTCTTATTTTTATTTAAGTTAGCAAAAGTTTGGTTTTCTTTTCTTTTCTTTTCTTCTTCTTCTTCTTCTTCTTCTTCTTCTTCTTCTTCTTTTTTTTTTTTTTGCAGTTTTTTGGCCGGGACTGGGCTTGAACCTGCCACCTCTGGCACATGGGGCCAGTGCCCTTTGAGCTATAGGTGTCTCCTGACTTTGGTTTTCTTTAAGCATATAGCAAGAGAGGTTGTCATTTTCCAAGTGTGCAGTGTTACCCTGGGAGGGCCTGAGGGACTAATATCAAATTTAACATGTGGGTTACATTTCATGTTTTCTTTCATCACTGTCCTGAGAAATTGTAACAATTTTCAACTATATGAAAAAGCCTATATGTTAAAGCCTATCTGTATATGGAAGAGCAAGATTTTAGCAAATTTGTTAATGTCTCCTTCAGTTTTTCTTGGAATTGAAGGATCTGTTTACAAAAGGTATGTAACCATGAGAATTCTTAATTCCTTTATATAAATGTATTGATTAATAAATTGCACAAGATCTAGTATACTGAGAATAGGAAGTAACTCATTTTTAGTTCTTTAAAAAATTTTTGCTGGAAGCACATGAGTGTGCGTGTTTGTTATGTGTGGGCAGAGATAAGAGAGAAAGAAGACTGTAAGGTAATATTTAACCTATTTTTATACTTAAAGTGGGTTTTTATAGGCAATATATAATTGTGTATTGTTCTGTATCCACTCCAACAATCTCTGTCTTTTAATTGCTATATTTAGACCACTCACATTTAAAGTAATAATAATACAATTAGATTGATATCTACTATATTTATAACTGTTTTCTATTCATTACATTTTATCTTTCCTTTTTCTCCCATTTTCTGTTTCCTTTACTTTCAATTAAAATTTTATGATTCCCTTCTCTTTTTATATATCAAAGATACTTATTTTCAAAGAAGTTTTTATCCTTGACCTAGAGTTTGCAATATACATTTTTTACTAACTTACATTTACTTTCAAATGACACTATCTCACTTCACATTGTAGTGAACTATCTCACAACAGGATTTTAAATTCTTGTGATGTAGACTTTATATTCATTTATTTAACAAATAAATGTGGGACACATTCTATGGGACAGGTACTGTGTTACTTTTTAAGAGTACATTGTAACATTGTCACAGTCTATCTCTGTGGGACTTAACCATATTTTATTGTGTATTGTGTGTACTGTTCTGTCCACATTTTTGAGGGAAAAAAGGATACACATTATAAACATGGGTAGTACTAATTGTGTATCTATATAAATGCTTTTTATTTATGCTTATGCATTAAAAGTATAATTGTAGAAAGCAATAATGATATCCATATGCAAAATAATACACTGACATATAGTAACTGGTTTTGTTGAACTAACAATGAACTTGCAACAAAAGCATTTTTGGCCAATGAAGAATGACATATTCCTCTTATATTCTAAGTGACTCTTCAGAAGATACTAGTAATGTAAAAATTGAAGATATTTCTGATATAAGTAGTGATAAAGAGCTCTTGACTGTCTATGACAGGTAAATAACATAAATTTGTTACTAGTACCTAAAATTTCTTGTACCATAATATGATAAAAAATGCTAAAACTCCTTTATAATACAGAAATACCTAAATATAAACAAATAAAAATTTAAATTAAAAAATGAAAATGAAAGTTTTTTTTTTTTTGTAGAGACCTAGTCTCACTTTATCGCCCTTGGTAAAGTGCCATGGCATCACACAGCTCACAGCAACCTCCAGTTCCTGGGCTTGGGCAATTCTCTTGCCTCAGTCTCAACAAAAGTTTGTTTTTCCTGAAAGTTTGGACCAAAACCATGGATGAGCATTAATAGGAGACCACATTATTCAGGGAAAAATATGGTATTTCTCAATGGGAAGACTGACATCAATGAAATGATCATGCAGGTACAGTTTTAAAAATGCTGATCAACTTTGTGAAGTTCTAATGTAGGATTGTGGGCCTGTAGATGCTCCTCCTCTGGGAAGCTTCTAATTTCACTGGGCTCATAGCTCTGTAACCAGCGGCTTTCTCTGTAAGATAACAGATAAAAGCTAGGTGACTTCCTGGTCAGGGATTCTAAGAATCCTGATTTCTTGAGGGACCTGTGGAAGTGTATCTGTCTTTTCTTTTGACAGCTTTATTCTCTCTGCTGTTTCCCCTTGGTGCCCCTATAGGTGGAAAGAAATGACTCTGGGACTCCTTCCTTTTTCTTCTCTTTAGTATCTTCCACTTTACTCAAATCCGTAATAACAAGTAGTGGCTGGGGAGTATAGAGAGTTTCTAATGGGAAATGGACACATAGACATTGTTTTGAGTGGTTCCATTTTCTTTCCCTTAAAATCTACTTCAAGCCTATTTCAAATGAAATAATTTCCAGGTTTTCTACAGTACCTTTGCAAATTGGTAGCATGATAGAATAATCAGTTAAACACAACTTCAGTAATAATACTATATGCTTGTTTTGGGTTAGAGCAACAAAATTATTCCAAGAAATGGGTATCAACAGTCAAAGCCACTGAGGGGTGTGAAAAAGGCCATCTTTATTTTTCTTTAACTCACTTTACTCTGACTGTGGGCTTCTGTATATGCCTGATGCAGAAAACCTAATCTTGTCACTCTAGGTAGATCTCTTTGTTCACTGTCAAATTCAAGATTGTCTCTCCCTATTGCTTTCCCCCCCGCTGGCATTAATAGTAAGTTGGGTAGGGATAGCTGATTCTCTGATGTTGGGAGAGAAAGTATATATTTTTCATCTTATCTGTCTTGTCTTTGAGATATCACTTATCTCTTCTGACTCTAGGGTATGTCTTTCATCTACTCTGGCACATCGCCTATCCAAGGTAATCTTGGATTCTGGTCTTTGCTCTGCACCTGTGGAAGAGGTCTCACTTTGGTTTCCATCATCACAGAGAGAGACAGGCTGAGAGAGACAGGCTGACTCCACAGATGACCAGAGTGCAGGGGAACCTAAACACATTGACTGATACTCACAGTAGTAGAACAAGGGTAGCTTGCTGCTTAACTTTAATGACCAATAGAGTTTGTTTGTTTTTTAAAGGCATTGGCTTTATGGTTTTGGGTTATATGGTTTAAATAACTTTTTTTTTCTTTGACATTGGTAAGTTATTTATTTCCTTAGCATTTGTCTCTTCATATATAAAATGGTTATAATAATACCTACTTCAGTGGATGATTTTAGGTTTAACTAATATGATATTTATAAATTAACTGATATATTTCCTGGTGCATGGTAGACTTTTCAACTTCTACTCTATAACAATTATCTATATAATCTTAAGTAATAAATTTCTTTTTTCTTGTTTTGAAATTCCTTCTTGGCATAATAAGGTTTATGGTAATAGTGGAAGGGAAGTATGGCAGTGATTTTTAAAAAGAAGGAATGAATACTAGTAATGTTTTAGATTCTATCCATGTCTAAAGTTCTGTGATTCTGAACAAGTTCACTACAAGACAAAGGGAGTCTGTTTTGTTAAGAGACTACGCCAGTTTCTAGAATGTAGAGCCAAGTTTGCTGAGCTTTGGCACGTGGCTCCCTGTCCATGTTCTAGAGTTGTAGAGTTTCCCAGATGCAAAAACAAACGAACCAAAGATATTATTTTACAGAAGCTCCTAGCCTCTTACTTCCTCCCTTAAAAAGGTCTTGGAGAGGCATTGGACATTAAGACTTTTTTTGCCATTCAGCTACCACTTGTTACTACCTTTCCACAAGTCTGCTCTGTGTAGAGCCTGTAAGAGCTCTGTAAGAGCCTTAGGTGGGTGGAATAGAGCCAGGCAGAGCTGACATAACATGTGTCCCTGACATTTTCTGGCTCTGGGCCCTGGGCAAAACATCTCAACCTTCCTAGTACTCTGTTTCCTCATTTGTAAAATGAAGACATCAAGCACCAGGTATAAGCAAATACAATAGTACCTGAGAGTTGTGGTGAAGATCAAGTGAGATGATGTGTAGGACAGAAAACATGGGTTAAAATTCTCCTTGAGGAGAAGATTGCCATGGTGGTGGTTGTAGCTTTGTGAGTACCCCATGGGCTCTGAAATTTTTGGGGTGTCCCCCTCTCCTGTTGTCCTCACTGCTGTCCTAAGGCTTGTTACTCCTCGTCTGTACTATGAGGATATCCTTCTGCCTTCTCTGACTCCCCAGTCAGATCCCTGGGAGGCCTCCTTAGCCACAGAGATGATTTTCAGTCAGCAACTATCCTACTCTTGAAACAAAAGAAGCATGCTTTAAAATTATCTGGGGTCTGTTAATAGGTAAACCACTTTTCTCACCACAGACTTTTAAGCTAGCATCCAAGGGCTCTAGGCTGTCTGTGACCCCATGAAGTGGTCAGCCAAAATTTAATGTGAAATAACATTTTTCTAAGGAGAGGGCAACATTTCCCACATTTTCTCAAAAATGAATACTGTATGTTAAAAATCGTACTTTGTGGGAAGAACAGAAGTCTATGAAGATCATCTTGGCAAAGACCAGAAACCAGGAGGCAATTTGGGAAGAAACCTATTCAGTGGCCTGAGAGTTTGTGACTGGCCTCTGTTGTCCTCTGGAGTAACCGGAAAGTAATTCTTTCACTCAAGAACAATTGAGGTCTGCCATACTCCACATGCAAAGTATTTGGTAGTGACCTAGGAAAGCATGGAAAAGCAGGGAAAGAGGTAATTATTTTGTGGACTTAAGGATTCAAGGGAGCTTAAAAATCACTTAGTCTAACTCTTTAAAATGACACAAAGGAGGCCTCAAGTGTTGAGTGACTTGCCCAACGTGCCAAGAGCAGTCTGACTGTCTTGAACACCCCTTCCATCTTCCTTGCCTGAGCAAATTATTGTAATTATTAGCTGGTATAGACAGACAGACCATAAGGAGTTTGCTATTTGGGAAAATGCACAGAAGTCTTGATAAAAATGTAGAAAATGGTAGAGTTTCTCTGATAGCAATTATATTTGAACCCTGTTTTTAATCAATGTAATTGAAACAGACAGAATTTAGAATGTATCTTGTTTTCCCCATGATTAGACTCCCTAACTTGTTTTAAACAGTTAATTATTATAAGACTTAAAATTTTTTATTTTTTCTGACTATAAACTACTTTGGAATATATAATAACAGGGAAATATAAAAGTAGATGAAAAGAAAAAAATCACCCTTAACCTCATAATGAACGGGCAACCTCTATTCATATCTTGGAATATTCACATTTGATTTTTCTCTTCATGTGTGTGTCTCTCCTTTCCTATGTTCTCTCTCTGATGTAAATCTGCATCATACTGTATCAATGGTATTGTATCCTAGATTTTTCATTTATCATTATATCATGAAATATCTTTGCCAAGTTGCCTTCATTCCAGGGATGCAAAGATGGTTCAACATACATAAATCAATAAATGTGATTCACCATAAAACAGAAGTTAAAAATAAAGATTATATGATTATCTCAATAGATGCAGAAAATGCATTCAACAAAAGTCAGCACTCTTTCATAATAAAAACCTTCCACAAACTAGGCATAGAAGGAAGTTATCTCAAAATTGTAAAAACCATAGATTCCAAACCCATAGCCAACATCACAGTGAATCAGGAGAAGCTGAAAATATTCCTACTAGGATCTAGAACAAGATAAGGATGCCCATTGTCACCACTTCTATTCAACTTTGGCCGGAAGTTCTGGCCAAAGTAATTGGGCCAGAGAAAGAAAAAGCAAATCCAAATTGTGTAAGAAGAGGTCAGACTATTGCTGTTTGAAGATGATATAATCCTATATCTAGAAAACTCCAAAAAATTCCATCAAGAGACTCCTGGAATTGATAAACAAATTCAGCAAAATTTCAGGGTACAAAATCAATATACACAAAGCAGTAGCATTCCTACACACCAATAATAGTGAAGCTGAGAGTCAAAGACTCAATTCCATTTAAAATAGCTACAAAAAAAAAAAAAAATAGCTAGGAATATACTTAACCAAGATGGTGAATAATCTCTAGAAAGAGAACACAGAAACACTAAGAAGAAATTGCAGAGGATACAAGCAAATGGAAAGCAGTATTATGCTCATGGATTGGGGACTACATTGTTGAAATGCCCATACTACTCAAAGTGATTTACAGATTCAATGGAATCCCCATCAGAATACCAATATCATATTTCATAGATCAGAAAAAAAAGTCTACACTTCATATGGAACCACAGAAGAACCTTAATAACTAAGGCAATCACAAGCAAAAGAAAAAAATAGGTAGGCATTACATCACCAGACTTCAGACTATACTAAAAGGTTATAGTAACCAAAACAACATGATATTGGCACAAAATAAAGACATAGACCAATGGAAAAAATAGAAAACTCAGATATAAAATCATCCACCTACAGCCAACTAATCATAGACAAAATACACAAAAACACACAGTAAGAAAAAAATATCATTTAATAAATGGTTCTGGGAAAATTAGCCACATGTTGAAGAATGAAATGCAATTCGTATCTCTCATGACTCACAAAAATTGATTCAAGATGGTAAAGGACTTATGCATGAAATCATAAAAATTCTAGAAGAAAATGTTAGAAAAACTCTTCTAGATATAGGCCTAGGCAAAAAATTTAAAAGATCACCCCAATGGTAATCGCAGCAACAACAAAAATAAATGAATAGGTCTTGATTAAATTAAAAATCTTCTGCATAACTAAGGAAAAAATTAGTAAATCAAACAGACAACATACAGAAAGGGAAAAAATATTTATAAGTTGTACATTTTATAAAAAGCTAATAACTGGAATATATGAAGAACTCAAGAAAATCAGCAGGAAAAAAAATCAAACAACCACATCAAAAAGTGGGCAAAAGACATAAACAGAAACTTTTCAAAAGAAGATAGATAAATGGCCAACAAACATGAAAAAATACTTAACATCACTGGACATCAAGGAAATGCAAATTAAAACCACAATGAGACATCACCTTATACCTGTTAAAATGGCTTTTATTAAAAAATCCAGATATAACAGATGCTGGCATTGATGCAGAGTGAAAGGAATGCTTGTATACTGTTGGTGGGACTGCAAATTAGTATAGGAAACTAAGGAAAACAGTATGAAGATACCTCAAGGAACTAAAAATAAACCTACCATTTGATCCAGAAATTTACTAGTAGTTATCTACCAAAGGGGAAAGAAGTCATTTTATCAAAAAGACACCTGTACTTGAATGTTTATTTCAGCATAATTCATAATGGCAAAAATTGTGGAATCTACCTAAGTGTACATCAATTCATGAATGGATTAACAAAATGTGGTTTATGTATACCATGGAATACTAATTAGCTATGAAATAGAATGACTTAATGCCTTTTGCAACAATGTGGTTGGAACTGAAGACCATTATCCTGAGTGAAGTATCTAAAGAATGGAAAAACCAACACTACATGTACTCACTATTAAATTGGAACTAATTGAAGAGCACACATGTATTCAGAGGGAAATAAAACTTAATAGAAAGCAGATGAGGGGCAAGAAAGGAATGGGCAAAAACCTCCCTAACGGGTACAATTAATACTATCTGGGTGGTGGGTGCCCTTATAATTGTGACTCAAGCATTATAGAAGTGATCCATGTAAACAAAAATATTTGTACCCCTGTGATACTTTGAAATTAAAAAAAAAATCTTTGAAAAATATCACACTGAATGGTCACTAAGATTAATTAAAGCACGACCCTGTGGCTGAACATGTGTATCCATGGATACTGGTGCTGTGATGAACATCTGCACTCATAAATCTTTGTTCTCACTTATTACTTCCTTGGGGTAGATCACTGGAAGTTGAGCTACTTGGGCGAGAGGCATGACCTTTTCCAAATCTCTCGATACCTACTATCAAATTTAGAGATATTTTAAATGTGAAGAAAAGGTCAAAAGGAAAAGCTCTTCTCAAACTTCTTTTATGAGTTAGATTTACTAAACTTGGTTTTATAATTTTAATACATATGAAACTTGATAATTCCCCCAAAGGATGCTATGTATATGGTAAATGCTCAATGAGATAATTGCCCATACATTCAAAAAGCAATTACTGAGCACTTACTATGTGCTGAACACTGGGGGTAGTTGAGGATAAACAGATGATAGGAACAAACACCCAGGAGATGATGATGTGTTTGAACGCTATTGCTGACTGAGTGGAAACTGTGGCTTCCAGGCCTTTTCTATGCCTCAAGTGAGGTTTCAGAGGCTGTCAAGGGTGAATAAGTTTATTCCTTTGAATATTTTCTCACTTTTCTTGACCCTCCCTCAATTTTGAAGAAGTTATGTATATCATATGTATATGATATCTTTCTTTCTCCTTCCATACAATTTTCCCCACTGAAGAACTACTTGCTGAGAACAGCATGGAAATACTTGGTTTAGTAAGAGATGTTTGAGAAAACTGTGATTGCCCCTCTTTTTCAGAAAGACAAGCTGATGAACCTCTCTCACATTTCTGTCTGCTTTTAGCAAGCACCCTTCAATTCTCGAAGGCAGAATGCTGCACTACTGGTGCAACATTGGGCCTCCTGCCTTGGGTTTGCTCCCTACAGTAAGTTAGGAAGTATCTGGAAACTAGACCTTTTCTTCACTATGTACCCTCCTCTCTCTCCCATTTCCTTTCTCTTCCTTTCTCACTGTACATACATCCCTTAGATGGAAAGGGCAATTATCTACATAAATAGGACTACAAAAACTAGTGATAAAAGTTGTCTATAACTTGATGACTTTTGAACAACAAACTAAACTTCTTTCTGATAACACTAGCCACAATCTATGCTTAATAAGGGTAATGTTTTCATATTGTTTCCTTCTGAGGCGAAGAATACCAAAGACAAAACAAAGACTAGTTTGAACCACAATTTTCAGAAATGGTTGAACCTACTTAGCATCAAGTTCAGGGCAATGGCCCAGTAAGTGGTGTTTGGATGAAATTAACCTCATTTTTTTTTTTTTTTTTTTTTTTTTGAGTTTAGATTTCTTGTCAAGTCTGTGAAAACCCATGTCTGTTGGAAAGAGGTCCATATAAAAGTAATATATATATTTTTAGTTAGCTTGTTTTAGGAGAAAGCAAGAGTGTACCTTTAATTATTTTATCTTTCTGTGTATTCTTTTGTTAGAATTTCATTTTTACTGAATATTTAGAATGCCTTTGCTCTAAAAGCAGAAACTTGTTTGAATAAGGACTAATTTTTCAACATGTAGACAAATATTTGAATAACTGGTGGAAATAATAAATTACTAGCAGAAAGTGATTTCATTGCTCTTAAAAGCAAAAGAGCACCCTTGGGAAATGACTTCATTTTCATATCACTCACTCCCTGTGGTAGCTGTTTGATCTCACTGTCAGGTGGATCAGGATGAAAGTTTATTTTTAACAAGAGAGCACCTACCTATTTTCTCTGAGAAAATAGGCAGTGGACTGGGTATTGGGAGCAATCAACAAAGGTCTCTAAAAATAATGATTATGTTCTAGTTCTTTTCTTTACACAAAATTTGCTTGTAGGAATTGCCTTGAAAGACTATGTTGTTCTTTCCAAGGAGTTTAATGAGTGCTCATTATTTTGACCATTTACACTTTCCTCTTTCTCAGATCCAACTGCGTAATCCAATTACAGTTTGTGGATCTGGCTAGAGAACAATTTGACGGGGGAATTCAGATTTTGAATTATGTCAGCTGTGGGGACAGAGAACTATTTCTGGATCCAGAATGGTGTTAAGAAGTGAACCTCCGGAATCAGACTGTTCAGTTTAATCTTGATCTAGTCCATACCACATTTGGATTGTAGGACAGTGATTTAACTACTTTTTGCTTAAAAAATTTCTCTGGGCCTCTGCTTCTTATTTGTAGGAATGTCTGTCCACAAAGTAAGAGAGAAGATTAAGTTAAATAATACATGAGAAGTGCATGGCATATGGTAACTGATGAATATATGTTAATTGATACTACTACATTGAAAACACAAAAATTATAATCTTCTTGTTTCAGAGTTGGTAGAATAGCACTCAGTGGATGGAACCAATACATTTGCAATCCACATGTGGCTTTTTCTCTAATCTCATGTACATGCAAACCCACTCCTCACATATGTTACTGAATTTTCCTTTCTCTGGTGCACAGACATTTTTTACCATGTTGTTTCTAGAGTAGGTTAAAAGTTTATATTCTCTTTTAAGATGTTTTCCTTTTATCTGCCCAGTGATAATCATTTCCTGTACTCTATCTACAACATTATATACAAAATATGTTAGTGCCTGTTTTTTCTGGCATCGAGCCAATGTTGCTGGACTGATGTTTCTAAAATCAAAACACAGATTTCACAAACTCTTACTGAAGGTTGGGCATGTGATGCATACCCCCGAAATAAAGTACACAATTATGGGCATCCTAAAACACACCACCCTACCACGTAGATGAAGTTCAAGTTCTTTTGCACTTTCCGATATTGAATCCTGTTGGACGGGTGCCCAAACCTACTGTGTATTCTTCACCTGAGGTCTCTTGGTATCAACTCCCTTCTGGCTTCATGTTTCCTTCCAATTACCTGGTATTAGATGCAAACTTTTGCTTGTTTTTAGGCATTTTTCTGGGAAGACCTGGTTGGGTTTATTTGATTCTCAACACACTCTCTGACCTGAAAAGGTTGAATACTGTGGTCTTACCCTAAACTTCCTTGCACACTTCACATGCCGGCGTTCCAGTGTTGCCTGCAGTGACACGCACGTCTCCAGCCCAGCCCAGGCTACTTCTCACAACACTTAACATCTCCCACTGTTTGAAACGCCCACTCCTCCTGCGACATCAGCCTTTTACACCATCATTTGTTCTGCCGACACTTCCACAAGTTTTGTTTTGTCCTCTTAACAACTGAACAATTATTTGATTTTTCCCCCTTCAAATCAACCATTTCATTCACTTCAGTATGTTTTAAAAGGAAACTAGTAGATAGATAATAAAATATGGGTGAATGTTGGAGATGGCTATGGCCTCAAGGGAAAAAATATTTCTATCAGGCAAAGAGTGGGAATGTCAAGGGACGGGGGAGGGCTGGGTCTGGGAATCTCTGTCCCAGGGGCTGAGAGCAATAATCTTTGGGAAAACAGTGAGAACTGGGGATGGGCAGCCTAGAAGAGGAGTCTGGCTGACATGTGGGAAAGGAGCTAGGCCCCTGTGTAGAGGAGACAAGGGGCCCAGGGTCAGAGCCGGAAGCAGGGGAGCCAGGAGAAGGGTTTTGGACCCTGACACAGGGACTTGGGTACAAGACGATGCGGGGGTGGGGGGTGGGGGATGGGGGGTGAGGCTGCAAATGCGAAGGAACTTGAGAAGCTGACAGAAAGATGGAGGCTGAAGAAGGGTCGCAGAGATGGGTGAGTGTGGAGGCTGGGGGTGCCAAAGGCTGGAGGCTAAGATTGCAGAGGGCCGCCTTTTACAGCCGAGGGGTAGAAACAGCAGTGTGTCCCCGAGGGAGGCCCTTGACATCGGCAGGGACAGCGCATGTGTTTCGTGCATGTATCACATGGGGAAGGTGTATGGAGAGTGAGAAATGGGAACCTCATATAGAAAACTACTACCTGATTGTTCTTACGTCCTGCAAAGAAATCTGCCGACCTCACCACTGGCAAAGAGAGATAAACTCTACAAACAGTGCTTGAAAATGCCACTGAAGAGGAACTCAGGATCCCCTGTACGCCTCTAATGGGAGGGGAGAGTAGTTCTCTAAGTACAGCCCTGGAGGACTCATTACAACAGAGCTGACTAGGCCACACCCAGAGCTTCTGCCCCTGCAGGTGTAAGGATGGGCCCCAGCACTTAAATTCTAACGGGTCCCGGGTGGTGCCGATGCAGTGGGCGTGGGCCAGTGTGGAGAACCGTGCTCTGACAAGCCCTGGTCTACGCCTTTGAAGAGATTGATCCAAATGCTCTTGGGCTCCCTTTGAACACTAAATCGCCGCGATGTGAAGTCAGTGAGCATGCTCTTTTAACTCTATAAATGTATAAACCAACATAAAACATTTTAAATGTGAAGTGGAAGCATTTAAAATTGCCATCGATTCTTAGCAATGCAGCAGCTCAGTAAAGACAAGGACCATGTTTTCAGCCTTCCCACCCACCGTCGGTTCTCTGCTTTACGGTGGCTTCTCGTTTTGCTTTCTTCTGGAACACTCTCATTTCAGATCCCATCTATGGTGGCCCCTCTATGGCAGAGGGAATGAAGGGGAAGGCCAGGGAGATTCTGTCCCAGCTGCGGAGTCAGCATAATTTTAAAAGGACGTGACATGCCCGACCCTCCTTCTAGCCAGTCCAGAGCAGGGCTGCCAGCTGTGCCAGGAACCTGCTGGTGCGGAGCCAGGTGCGGACCCGGCGTGGGAGCCCAAGCGCAGGGGGTCTGTACCCGGTTCTCTCTGCCCTCGACCCACCATGGTGGTTGCAGTCTTTTCCTTAGGTCTAAGTCTGAGCTTGGGGTGCTGTGAGGACACTTCGGGGGAAGGCTAGGGCACACTTCCAGAGCTCAGAAAGAACAGATTGGACAGTATGTCAGAAACTGCTGCAAGTCCATAAGCATTTCTCATGATAAATCCACACAGCGCGCATTCCCTGATAGATGCTGGCACAGTAAACGAGGGGCTTTTAAATATTAGCATACCTTTCCCATTTTTCCTCGTTCAGGCTGGACAGAGTTGCCCTTCTCTTGATAAAGGATTCCAGGAAGTAAGGCAATGAGTAAGAGTCATTTAATCATGAAAAGGGAAACAGTTCAATCTGTAACTAATAAAAACAAACAACAGGATGATGGATATTGACTTCTTATTGCTTTTGGTTTTTAGCCATTGGTGACTTGAGGATGCTGTTTGTTGTAGCTCCCCTTGTTTAATGTTTCTGCTGTAGAAAAAAGAAAAAAGAAAATTAAGGCAAATCAGGATCTGAGACTGAGTGCTTGGGGTTAAACCTGCCAGATAGAATACAGGGTGCCCAGTCACATTTCAGTTTTAGATAGATAGTGAATAAATTGCCGTCTGGGACACACTTATACCTCTGAAATACAAATTTAGCTGGGCATCCTGTATTTTTATTTGCTCACTCTGGTAACTCAACTTAAGGGGAACTTTTCTGCTTGGGAAGCAGGCTCAACCTTCCAGGCCAGGTTACGACTTGCCTTGCTTCATGCAACCTGGAATGTTGTCATCTTCTTTGCAGAAAGATGCAAAGTCATAAGTAATATTTATGAATTCATGTTGACCTTAAGAACTTAGATTTGCAATCTTAGAGGAGGACAAAAAGAAAAAAAAAATCAAGGCTGGTATTGACAGAAAGCCAAAAGTGACCCTTTTTGCCCCTTTTTTTTTACGACAGTCCGCTATACTGTCAGCTGGACATAAGCTATAACAGTTCAGCAACAGACCTGCCACCTTTGGATCAGCTGTGCTGCATTCAATATCTCTTTGAAAAATAATTATAATCTGTTGGGTGAAAATATCCATTGAAAGGTCAAATGCTTTCATAAAAAAGGTGATTATTCAGTATTTCATGCTTTGAACCAAAGCACACACCAGGATTCACTGTAGCATTGTCTCTTGCATGGCACATATATGCTGAGAAATGGATAGCTTAATTATATGCTTATCTGTCTTCCGGGAGGATGTGTGAACACGGATGGGAGCCACCAAGAGAGGCACATCACTTTATTCGTGATCCTCCATCTATATCTTTAGCTATTATAGGTTACATGTTGACTTTTAAAACAAATATCTAAAATATAAATTATTTTTACAATGCAAAGTGGGTGTTTTGGTGTAAGAGAGCTCCTTTGGCTAAAAAATGGGCACTTTCCCTGATAGCTCCAGGCTAACATCATTCCTTTCCCCTTTCTCTGATTTTTAGCAATCAGCCAGTCTGGAAGAGGGGGCAGGGAAAGACCCAACCTCCTAACAAACCAGGGTGGGGGGGTGGTGAGGGGAAAGGCCACGCAGTTAACCTTTGTAAGTGAATCACCACGTATAATAATAGAAAGGAAGACCGCTTTGCAGGGAATCAGAATTCTAGGAAAATCTCATGGAAATTCCAGGCACTGTGAGAGCCAAGATTGGGAAGGTTAAGTGTATGCAGCCAGACATCATTAATCTCTGTGTGTTTCCTCAGTCCTCTGGGGTTCATTGTGGAGAAGGGGGCTCAATGTGCAGGAGAAAATTAAGACTGTGATGCTGGTGTGAGCTGGAAATAGCAGGGAAGCTGGGTCCAGCTGCAGCAGCAGATGAGGGAGGCGGTGAAGCTGCAACTAGGAGCAAACAGTCCTTCCTTCCTAGACCTTGTTCCAAACGACACCTTGGGCCAACTGTTCCAATGGCCTCCTGATTAGTTCTATATTTTAGTACAAGAGATAGCGAGGTAGTTGTAGAAGACAGAAAAAGAAAAAACCCTGGACAGCTTTATAAAGGTGCATTATGTCTCTTGGCCAAGAGGTTCCAATTGGATGTTCAATCTTGGCTTCTGCTTCCAAGGATCTCTATCCAGTGTCTTTAAACACCTGAATGACGGGGGGGGGGGGGGGGGGGGCCATTGAAATGGCCCGGCCCCCCCCATTATAAGTGTTGTTCCGAATTTGTTACACTGACCCACCCAACCCCAAACATTCATGGAATGAATTATTCTAGTATCTCTGGCTCTCATCTTTGGATTGTGAACATATTTTCAGCTTTGTGACGAGATTTTCCTGTTCCTTGGCAAATTGTATCTCCTCCACAAATACTGCATTTGTAAATAAGTTCACAGG
>CAUYPK010004097.1:0-17733 GCA_963574355.1 Loris lydekkerianus | reverse complement strand
GCCTCAGCAGCTAGAGCGTCAGCAAAATACACCAGAGCTGGTGGGTTCAAACCCAGCTCAGGTCTGCCAAACAACAACAACTACAACAACAACAAAAAAATAGCCAGGCATTGTGGCAGGTGCCTGTAGTCCCAGCTACTTGGGACGCTGAGGCAAGAGAATTGCTTAAGCCCAAGAGTCTGATGTTGCTGCTGTGAGCTGTGACACCACAGCACTCTACCAAGGGCGAAAGTGAGGCCGTCTCAAAAAAAAAAAAAAAAAAAAAAAACCATTAGTATAACATTACTTTAACATTCATAAGAAAGAATGAAATGTCCATGATTGCCAGGAAACTTGCACAAAATTAAGAGCAGGGGGCTAGATGTGGTGACTCACACTTGTAATTCCAACACTTTGGGAGGCCAAAGTAGGATTTCTTTCTTTTTTATTATTAAATCATAGCTGTGTACATTAATGCAATCATGGGGCACAATGTGCTGGTTTTATATAATTTGAAATATTTTCATCAAACGGGTAAACATAGCCTTCATGGAATTTTCTTAGTCATTGTGTTAAGACATTTGTATTCTACATTTAGTAAATTTCACATGTACCCTTGTAAGATGCACTGTAGGATTTCTTGAGGTTAGAAGTTTGAGATCAGCCTGAGCAAGAACAAGAGTCTATCTGTACACAACAGAAAAATTAGCTGGGTATGGTAGCACACACTTGTAGTTCCACCTATTTGGGAGGTTGAGGCAGGAGAATCCCTTGAGCCTGGGAGCTTGAGGTTGCAGTGAACTATGATTGTATCATTGTCTCAAAAAAAAAATTTTTTTTAATAATAGGAAATTAAAAGGGAAAGAAAAGAAATAGAGAAAAGAAGGAAGGAAGGAAGAGAAAGAAAAAACTTGCCCTAATAATTACTAAGACTTTGATAAAGCTATATTAATCAAGACAGTCTAGTACTGGTGCACAGACAGAAAACTTGACCAATGAAATACATTAGGGAGATCAAAAATACACACACACACACATACACACACACATACACGATATATATATATATCATTTGATTATTACATAGATGGTGAGTAAAATGTCTTATTCTGTTCAGACTGCTGTAACAAAATACCATAAACTGGGTGACCTGAGCAACAGGCATTTATTTCTCACAGTTCTGGAGGCTGGGAAATCCAAGATCAAGGTGGATTTGATTCAGTTCTTGAGGAGATCCTCTTCCTGGCTGATAGAGGGCAGTCTTCTCACAGTATCTTCACAGGGTAGAGAAACAGAAAGCTCTGGTGTCTCTTCCTCTTTTTGTAAGGGTGGTAATCCCATCATGGGGGCTCTACCCTTATGACTCATAGAAACCTAATTGCTTCCCAAAGGCCCAAGCTCTTAATAATATCACATTGGAGCCTGGGCACAGTGGCTCATGCCTGTAATCCTAGCACTATGGGTGGCCAAAACCCCCATCTCTACTAAAAATAGAAAAACTGAAGCAAGAGGATCTCGCTTGAGTCCAAGTTGGAGGTTGTTGTGAGCTATGATGCCACGGCAGTCTACCCAGGGTGAAAGCTTGAGACTCTGTCTCAAAACAGAATAATAATAACAATAATAATAATAATAATAACACATTAGAATTTAGGGCTTCAACATATGAATTTGGGGGGAAAACACATTCAGTGCATAACAGATTAGTAGAGAAAAAATGCTCAATTAAAATGGTTGTTCATACAGAAAAATGCGAAACTTACTAAATGCAGAAAACAAATGCCTACATACAGTAACTAAGAAAATGCCATGAAGGCTACGTTGAACAGTTTGATGAGAATATTTCAGATTGTATATGAAACCCGTACATTGTACCCCTTGATTGCACTAATGTACACAGCTATAATTTAACAACAAAAATAAATAAATTAAAAAAAAAAAAAAAGAAAAAGCATTTGAAAGTGGGTATGCATCCTTGAAAACCCTCTTCCTCAGACATGGCACACACATCACTGAGAGTGCCAAGAAAAGATGGCAGAGCCTTTACAAACCTGGCTCCCTCAGTGATAGTGTGTAAAACAACCCGCCTAACCAACCCACTTTGGACACATAATACAGTAGCAGTAAGAAATGTATATTTGTTGTGTTAAGCCAGTAATATGGTGTTAATTTGTTACCACCATATTAGCTAGCTTACCCTGCCTGGCTAATATGGTTGGTTAGACAAGAACTCATTGAACGGGTGACTTTGGAGTCACTATTTAAATGAAGTGAGAGAATCAGCGGATTTTTCATCTTTATATGTCACCTTAGAAATGATTCTCCCTCATTATTTCTTTACTGTACACATACAGGGACTGTACTTGTTTTGTTTTCCTTTTTTAATTAAATTTCAGCATAGTAGAAATTCAATACATCTTTGTAAAATAAATAAACGCACAAATAAACAGGTGAATGAATGAATTGCAAAAAAACATTGCTAGGATAAAAATAAAGGAAAATGTTATTGGATTCAACATTTAATTTCCTTTATTGTCTCTTGTTTCAACTCATTCTTCAAATAAAAATAATACCTATTTGCTCAATTAGAAGCTTTTGATTAACAGTGATATTAATTACAGGGTACATTTGGATATAAGGGAAACAGGAGTTGTATTGGAGCTGAAGGGCTGATGTATATATAGGTCAGTTTCACAGTTATTAACGTGTATTTGATGACAACTAATGAAAGCTCATATATATTGAAAAATTACTATGTACATGTGAAATACTAAGCTCGTAACATATGTTAACAAACTCAGAATGGTTCCAATAGTAGTTCCCCCAGGTTTCTCCACTCTGTAAACACGGAAAGATTGAGCAACTTTCTCAAGTTGCCACAGGTAGTAAATGGCAAAGCCAAAGGTTGAGGCAGTCCTACCATACAAACTCCTTTTGGACCATCCTGCCTCCAGATAACCTACTGAAAGTTGCAAAGTCCTCACCAGAAAGACTGGTGGCCTCAACCTCATGCTTTGCTAGTCACGTAATTCAGCTTCTCTTCCTACCTCTGCTTCTCTCTGGGTCTCTCTGCCTTTTCCACCATAAACTTACTCCTTCTTTCTCTCTGTAAATCTTTCTTTGCATACATTCTCTTTTCTCATGAGCTCACTGAATGCTCAGACCTTGGCCAAACATCCAGCATGGCCTCGCCCCACAAATCCTTTCCATTTCAATCTTTGCCACTGACATTCTGATCCTTTCATGACACCAGCAGAAGGCCATTAGACTCTTAAATCCTGCTGAGATTTTGACACCAGGGTGGGTCATAATTTCTTGGCCACCTCATAAGTCACATGTTTGGCCTGGCTACCAATCTCCAATCATCTAAGCCTTAAGGCAGAACCAATGTTTCCGGAGGATTCTTAGAACCATGTGTGTAGTTGAAGCTGTTTACTTCAGAAGGTTTATGTCAGGAGTCATAGTCAATATAAGTACCATTACTGAACGCCTATGATGAGCTTGGCATCGCACAGGACACTTCAGACACATTGGCTAATACAATCTTGGCCCTTCAAGGCAGGTACTATCATTATTTCCATTTTACAGATGATACTGAGTGTAGTAAACTTGTCTAACGGTCCACAGCAAGAAATCAGCAAAGTGTGTCTTCAGACTGTGCTGGTATTTTCACTCAACTAAACCACAAGTTTTCTTTGTCCCTGTTTATTTTATTTAAAAATACCTTCCTCCTTTCTACCTGACATAAGTAGAGCACTTGAAAGTCACCACTACTGTCAATATTAGCGACGACACATCAAATGCTGTCACTGAGCCAGAAAGCTGCTGTGGAATCGCTGTGTAATATTATACAACATGACAAGCTCTCATCCACAGTGGCAACTTTAAAGCCAGGGGCATGTGGCTTGTGCAAAACCCCAAAGCCATTAGCTGAAATCCCAGGACCATAAGGCTGAAGAATTAATCACCGAGCCCAACACAGTCTCAGCCCTGCCTAGCAGAGACCTCTCCGCACTGGTGGGTGATTTGCATTCCAGGCAAAATGTGTGCTGACACTCGGCTCTCCGTTCTGGAGGGCGCTGGGCACCGTATCGTTGTAGTGTGGATTGGAGGAGGGAAGTGAGAAGTGAACAGCAAATTCTTGGCAGCCAAAGACAGGCAGGCAACAGAGACGCGGGGAGCGGAGCTCTCAGGGGACTGAGGAGGAGTAATTTGACTCGTGTGATGTTCTTGCCATTTCCTTCAGTTACCAGTTTGCTGTTCCCAAGTATCTTCTTGATAAACTAAGAATGAAAGGGAAGCATGAGAACCCGAGACTGCAAGAGGCCCCCGATCGCCTCTTGCCTCTCTTCTCACCCTCGTTGCCATAGCCAGGTCAGCAGTTAGGAGCAGAAATGTGCAAATTACAGAAGAGGAAATTAAATGGCATAAATGATAAAAAAGAAATCCCACACAATTCTATATAACTCTATGGTCCCAAATTAGCATAGGTTTTCGACATTGGCTTTTCTGTATCTGTTTTCTGTCGTGTTGAATGATTTTCTTTCTGTTCACAGTATGGTGGCCCACAGCGTCCAGCGAAAAGGTTTCCTGCTTCTGGAAGAGAGAATGCCCCTCTCAGCCCTTCTCCCAGACAGGTGAGGACATTTTCTTTCAGAAGCCACAGCCCAAGTTGTCTCTGCCCATATTTGCTTCGCTAAATCACATGACTGTTCCCCATCTAGTTTCTCTGCCTTTGTTCTGGACTCTGTGGACTAATTCATGCAAATTAAGAATCACCCTTGGCGCTGAAGATAAAATCATCTGACTCACAGTGCTGACTAAACATGGGTGGGGGGGTAGTTTCCTAGAAATGTTGATCACTAGGGAAGGACAAATATGGAATGACATTAACGCAACGAGTGTCCTCCGTTAAATCTCAGGAGTATTGCAAATTCCTGATCAAGCTCCTGGCCTCCAGCCTTGTCCCTTTTAGTTCACCTTTGACCTTGGTCCTGATAACAACACAATGAAATTTAAGCAGCTCACACGGTGGGCAAAGTCCATGAACTGTGTCCTATCCACCTTCGCATTTTCTTCATATCCCTGCCTCACTGGGAATTATGTGAAGCTCCCTAAACACTTTCTACCTCCTCCTCCTAGCTAATCATTCATCATTTTCAAAGTTCAGCACAAACTTTTCCTCTGGAGGCCTTTCCTGACCTTCCCGTCATGGGCCAGTTCCCACTACCCCGTGTTTTCATGAAAATCTGAGTTGACCCTCTGTCACCAAAAAACATCCATTTGTTGGTTTTTCTTTCCCTCTGAGCACATGTGCTCCTGAAAGGAAGGTTCCCAAACCCTGTATCCTTAGTGCCCAGGACTCCACGTGACAGAGGGTAAGCTTTCCCTCACCAAGGGCATGTTTACTGATTAATGTTATTTGCCAGCTTGTGTGACAACCTGCCAGCTTGTGTGGGCACAGTGTGAGAAGAAAACAAATGCAAACCTTGTCTGTACCGTCTTAGAGCCTACTTATTAAAAAAGTAAATGAAGGAATGTGAGGAGGGACGTGAGGCATCTCTTAGCATCCAAGGAGATATATTGAAAAAAGCATGAAACCAGTCTTTCTCCATGGGACTTATAAAATAAGGAATTTTTCAATGCTTGCCATTAAAAAAAAAAAAAAAAAATATATATATATAATATAGTATATATATATATATATATATATACTTTTTTCAATATATCTCCTATATATATTATATATATATACTATATTATATATAATATATACTATAATATATAGTATATATAATATATACTATAATATATATATTATATATATACTATATTATATATAATATATACTATAATATATAGTAATATATATAATATATACTATAATATATAGTAATATATAATATATACTATAATATATATATATACTATATATATGATGTATACTATTATATATATATATATATACACTATATATATAGTATATATATACAGTATATATATACTATATATATATATATTTATGTGTGTGTGTGTAAAGTTCTATTTTTACTATATTCCACCCAATCTTTCTTCTTTTGTTCCCCTAAAAGGGGACGGTGTGGGGATTCTTCATCTAGAGATGTCTGGGGGAGTAACTAGCTACTTGGATGCATAGCAACTATAGAAACTCCTTGTGAACATAGTAAGGGGTTGCCATGCCTTTAAGCACATTAGCTATTCAACAATGAATAATGAATAACTCTTATCTAGAGTACTGGTCAATTTTCTTGGCTGAGAACCGAAAAGTGTATTTCATAACAACTACTGATGTCAAGGCTGAAAAGAAAAAAAAGGGAGAATATTATATTAGGTGAAAACTTAGTAAATTTTGTACCAATTTATATCTTGCCTTGCTATTCTGTCACTGTTTTTATTTCAATTCACTGCCAGATCAACTTGCACCTAATTTTTAACTAATATTTAATGCTGTGAAGCTCTGGGGATATAATTTGTACTAGTATCAATGATACATTAACCTAATTAATTGAAAACTAGCTTATAATTAAGAAAACACATGAACAAAGGATACTTTCGTTTTGCAGTGGCTTCAATTCATGGTTTGTTTTTTTTTTATGCTTTTTTTGTTCACTTGGTAGTTCTCAGAATTTAATAATCTGCACTGGGTATTCCAGTCATTAGTATGAATTAGAAACACTCCACTGTAATTCACTGTTATTCACCAGAGATGGAGCTTTGATACATGGAGACAGGGCTTTAAGAGAGAGATCAGTGTGCCCCAGCCAAACTGCAGGGACAGGAGGTCTCTTTGGTAACTAGGCTTTCCTTTGGTTTCCCATTTTCCATTTCTTCATTTCTTACCATCTTACACTATAACAAAAAGATAAAATAAATGAAATACTTAATAAAACTCTAAATCTGAACTAAGTTTTAATAAACTTAACATTAATAAAGAGTTTGGGTGATTAGGGTAAGGACTTCTAATCAATCCAGACAGATAAGATCACAGTCCTAATTGCATCGGCTGTTATAATTTCCTTTTCATTTACTTATACCAAATGGAAAATAAAGTCTTGAGATGTCTACAAATGGAAATGAAAATAATGGTTTTCAGTGATAATTTGATAGGAAATAATTGGCCACCTGAAGGGAAAAACCCTCATCGTGGAAATAATTACAAATAATTGGTTACTACAAGATTGGACTACATTTGATGTACTCAGTATGATAAATACTCTTAACTAAAGATGCTAACATGGATGTTTGAGCATATTTTCAACCATGTAAAACAGAGATAATAAAACAGTTGACACACATGGTCCCACTTCAGTTCATAGGTATGAATTATTTGGTGGACAAAATTATTTTTAATTATATTTTATTTAGCCATCAATAGTTTAAATTGGTGAATGAATGAAGCATAAAAATCAGTGTTTATAGTTTTTCTTTCGAAGAAATTGAAACATAAGGCAACGTCATCTCTTATTCCAACAATGGCAGCAATCTGGGGAACTGGAACAAACACTACAGCTACCCGCAGCCCCAATTAACTGAGCTCATGCAGTTGGAAGCCAGCGTGGACCTTATAGTTGCTGATTCTGGCTTTAATAAAATCTTCTGTGTTCGTATAGAACATTAGCATTTCTATCGTAAGTTCACATTTTTCA
Organism: Loris lydekkerianus; assembly: GCA_963574355.1. Lineage (NCBI taxonomy): Eukaryota > Metazoa > Chordata > Mammalia > Primates > Lorisidae > Loris > Loris lydekkerianus. The sequence goes on along the minus strand of CAUYPK010004097.1, from coordinate 10,090 downwards.
AGTTACTTGATCTTTACAACTTTCTAGAATAAAGATAGTTTGAAGAAAAGTAAACTGGGGAGAGTTTATTTAAGGGGTTCACCCAAGAAAACAAGTCAGTAGCTGAAGAAGCTAAAATATGAGTGCAAGTCTCCGGACTCCATTACCCCACTCATTCCTGAGTCCTGCTAATTTCTGAGATCAACTGTGAAACGCTGAGGTGAAGTTAACACCTTTTATCTGGAACCTAAAGTACTATCATTTGATATCATGGATGACATGATTTGTTGTCTGTGAGCCAACAAATGGCCAAAAGTCAAGATATGGCTCAAATTTCTCACCCACAGGAAAATTCTAGAAAGTTTCTTGGGATCACTTGGTTTGGTAGCAAAATGACCAATTTCAAATTACTATCCCCATACAAAGCCTGTTAAGTTTTGCATCTAGTAGGACATAGCTCTTTCTTTCACTGGGTACGTTAGTGTCTCCAATTTTATGATATTTCAGGAAGACCAGAACATTGAACAAGTTGAGTAGGTAATATTACAAATGGTGCCTCCTGTAAATAACATTATGGGAAATAAGACATATATGTATTTTGGATTCCTCAGGAAACTCTAAACCAGCGGTTCTCAACCTGTGGGTCATGACCCCTTTTTAACAATGAAAATACATTGCAGCATTAGGCAGGGTGAGAACCACTGCTCTACACAAACTTTCTAGAAAACATTACTGAACAGAAAAATAAATTGTATTGAATTGGTCTTGTACCTGGATCTTTTGGAAGCTTTACCGTCACTGGTGCTACCATTTTTCAAGAATTGCTTAGACATTAGCTGTGCCAGTGACTGATAAATATTTTCTTCCTGACTCTATATCATGACTCAGATATAGCATCTCAACAACCATCTCTATATCCTGTTATTTACTTTAAGACCTGGCTGAGTGAGCACCTCCATAACAAAATGGATAGAAATAGACAATTGTAAGATAATGAAGGTCAAGGGCCAAGAAGAATATGAAAAAAAATTAACCTTACTAGACAGAAAGAAGCACAAATTGAAACCATCTAGTTTAAAGAAAATAATAATGAGACGTATTTTTAATTACTCACTAAACAGAAAAAATAATTTTTAAATTATAATACCCATTGTCTTCCAAAAAGTTCTGGGAAACTTGCATCCTTTTACAAAAGGTATAAATATAAGTTGATTTGGCTGGTCTGGGAAATAACATAGTATTTATATCAAAACTTTGAAACTAGTTATATTATAAAATAATTTAAAAATTATTGTTTGGAAATAATTAAGGGTGAATACAAATATTTATTAATAAAAGGATAGTAATCATCACAATATATTATATTATCAAAATTTATAATAAAATAATAAATTGGAAGCAAATTTATTTCTAACCATAGAGTATCAGGCCAATTCTCATAGCCACACAGTTAGATTGCCATGCATTTTATGACCCTGTAGGAGAATATTTTAGTGACATAGAAATAAACCCCCAATGTAAGTAAAAAAAAAAAAAAAAAAAAAAATTCTGGAAAGCATATACCCTGTGTTCCTATTTCTATATATACACAAACTTCTAGACATTATAAATTATGAAAGAATGCACTCTAAGATGTCAACTGTGCTTATCTGTGTGATGGAAATACCTTTTTTTTTTTTCTTGGTGCTTATTTGTATTTTCAAAATTTGCTTCAAAGAATGTAAGTAACTGCAATTAATAAAATAAAATTGAACATTTAAAAAACTAGCTGATTATTATTATTTCTTAGCAAAGTTAATAAAAAGGCACAACCTTATATAACATGATTCAAAACAATAAGAGATTGTTTAAATCCAAGCTTCTATTGACCTTGCTCAGTAAACTATTGGTCATGAAATTCAATGACTTAAAACTCTTCAACAGTTTCCCAGAATTCAGAACAAAATCCAAATCCCATCTAAGGCCCTACAGGTGTGTAACGTGGTCTGTTTTCTGGTTCTTGACTGTTTTCTTCCCCATTCTCCTTCCCTCCAGTCCCAATCATATTGTTTACTCAACAAACCAAATGTGTTTCTGCTTTAGGAACATTGAACCTGCTGTTACCTCCTTTTTGGAATGTTTTCTCCTTTCTTTCCCTAATCCTGGATCTTTGCATGACTGGCTCTTTCTCATCTTTCAATTCTCTGCTCAAATGTCACTTTCTGAATGGTTATCTTCTGACCCCTCCCCCCCCAAATACAATACAACACAACACAATACAATATAAAAACCCTCTGTGGCATCAACCTGTTTTATTGCCTTTAAACATATTCCTACTATATCAACTTTTCTAACTCAGCTTATGTTTAGTTTAGTCATTATCAAATAGTGATTATTTCTATGATATTTGTTTCTTTCCCTGAAGTGGGAGATGCGCAAAAGCAAAGACCTGCGTGGTCTTCTCATTATTGCCTCCCTGCAGGAGAAAGGTGCTTTGTACGTTGCTTAGTAAAAATGACATTTGCCTCTGAAGCTGCACATGCTTAACTCCAGACAGAACAGACACTGAAGGGCGGTGAATGGCTCCAGACTCGAGGTGAGACCCTCAAGAGTTGGAGTTGAGGGTCTCTGCCCCTGGGTCATGACTCTGCGCTGTTAGCAATTCTCTTCTTGTTCTCTGTCCTGTCATCTGTTTTTTACATGGCTTGGGTTCCTGACCCTCTCCTTGTTCTGTTTATTTGTCTTTCTTCAATGCTTCTGCTGACTCATTTCTCATGATTCTGATTTGCATACAATACATATCAGAGATTGCTATGAAGCAAAATGGCCATACGACCATTTTGGCTTTATTTCATATAACTCCAAAACACCCGTATTAACACCAGTATTAATTCCACTATCAATATTTTAATAAAAAAATTAATTTTTTTTGATATTTTGATTGATAGCAACTTCTACATCAGAGATGCCCAACAGAAATTTAATGCAAGCCACATATATAATTTTAAATTTTCTATTGCTTCATTAATAAATACTAAAAGGGAACATGTGAAATTAATAGTGCATTTTATTTAAGTTAATTCCAAAATATTTTGAACAGGTAATCAATATAAATATGTTGACTTTTAAAATTCTTTTATATGTACAAAGCCTTTGAAATCCCATACAGGCAGTTTCCACAGCTTATGAAAGAGATAGGTTCTGTAGGTTTGTTCTTAAATTGAGTGTCTATGTAAGTTACAACAGGTACACACACCTATTACCTGTTCCTACCTGCAAGTTGTAGGTAAGTTGTATGTTTTTAACTTGGGGACTGTCTGTATATACTAGGCTCATGGCTGATCTCAATTTGGACTAGCTAGGTTCCAGGGTTCCATAGCCACATATGATCAGTTTCCACGGCATTCACTGAGCTACACACATCTACACTTTGCCTTCAGACTGTTCCACCATGGAAAGGACTAAGGTTATTCTGACCTTTTGGTTAGAGCATCCTCAGAGAGGATGATTGGGAAATAATGCCTTTGATGAGATCAGGGCCCGTGTTCATAGTGCCTGCTGGAGGAATGGCAGTGATGAGAAACTAAGGGATACAGCTGGTCTTAGAAGAGCAGAGTAGGAAGAAAGAGAGAACCCAGCACTGGGGAAAGAATGTGCTTAGGCTACGGAGAGAGCTAGAAATGGGGTCCAGAAGAGCCTCCCACCTTTTCTCTGTTTTCTTTTCTTTTTTTATTAAATTATAACTGTATACATTAAGCCAACCCTGTCATGGCCTCACAGAAGTAACTACAAACTCAGACTTGTAATGGTATGTAGGCAAATGATACATAGGGATAAGAAATGAGGCTTATCTAGGAAAGAAGCATTGAAAACATCAGCAAGGTACTTGAAAAGGATTTTTAAACAAGAGAAGGATGTATTTAGAACACTTTCTACGCACTGGTTGCTTCTGTTAATTTCTTTGTGTATTTCTAAGGTTTTAAATGGCTCAAATTTTATATTTTAGGGGTAGGGGTGGTGTGTATGGAATAATGACATCATAGGAATAAAGAACAGTGTTTTTGTACTTGGAAGTGTCCTGGAGCATTCTAGGTGGGCCTCTTAAGCTGATATCACTCATCTCAGCCACCCTGGCCTTTTTCTCAATTCTGTGTTAATTTCTATTGCTTAGGGACAATTCTCTTTACATTTCTTCATTCAAATTCCCCAGTGAGAAAATTGTATTGTCCCATTGTAAGCATTTGGACAAATCATCCCTTGCCAGCCTCTTTATGGGTAGACAACCACCTGTGGCAGGAGGGGCATTGCTATACCCAATTGAGCTGTGGACAGCCAGGCATAGTCAATGCTGCGTTTTCTAGCACTCGTAGGCACTAGGAGAAGTGGGTGGCCAGCTGGCTGGCTGCTTCCCTTCCCTCAAAGCAGTCCAAAGTAGTAGATGAGGGAACACAGACTGAGGGTGGAATTCTTGGGCTCAAACCTTGATTCTGCCAAGAGCCAGTTGAATACACATACACTAGGAAACTTTCTTAACCTCACTGTAAATTTCCCACCTGGAGAATGGAGATGCTATAGTGTCTACCTCTTGGTTGTTATAAAGAACTAATATATGAAAGTTATTTGAGTAGATTGTTACTTTTTTCTTCTCTTATGTATTTAGAGCTGATCATTCATTTAGCACACCATGTTTTATCTTGATAATCTTTCCAACAACTAGGAACAATGGATATTACAATTCCCATACCACCTATGTAGCCACCAGCATTAACAGAATTAAACAATCTGATTAAAACTACATAATGAATAAGTACCTGAAGTGGGACCTAAAATAAATGCAGACTCGTTTCAAAATTCAACTTCTGTATTTCATCAGATATTTCTATCCCAAGAGACCACGTAGCTCAAGTGTCAAAATACTTTAAAGAATTTTATTTCAATGATAATTGGTTTATTATCTGAGCATATATCCTCGGGATCTTATTTGGTGTTTCATTCATTTTTTTCTTTTCTTTCTTTTTTTTTTTTTTTTTTTTTTTGAGACAGAGTTTCACTGTATTCCTGGGTATAGTGCCATGGCGGCATAGCTTAGAGCAACCTGAAACTCTTGGGCTTACGTGATCCTCTTGCCTCAGCCTCCCAAGTAGCTGGGACCAAAGGCACCTGCCACAATGCCCAGCCTGTTTTCCTACTTTTAGTAGAAACAGGGTCTCACTCTTGCTAAGGCTGGTCTTGAACTTTTGAGCTCAAGCCATCCATTTGCCTCAGCCTCCCAAAGTGCTAAGATTACAGGTATGAGCCACTGCACCTGGCTTTATTTGGAGTTTCCATGAGGCCTCAGCTCTAGCCCTGTGTCCCATTCATTTCTAAGCTGTAGGCTGCCAAAATGCATGGGTGCTCTGGAAAGTTGGGTCTCATTGCTGTCAAGATGTCACTGATGTGTTGAAAAGTATGTCCTGATTTGCTTTGTGGAGAGTGAACTAATGCCTCTTTGATCAAGGATTAGGTACTATTTGGATAACAGGGCTCTGAAATCCAATCCAAAGGCCCAGGATCTCATATTGGGATTTATAATTATGGAACAGCCAGTAGCCTTCCAGTCAGTCACTGTTTGCATAGAAGTCTTGAAATGGTTTGCATAGATGGGCAGGTTGACCAGAAACCTCTTGCATTTATACAACATTTTCTGTCATTCTTTGGCTTTTAAAAAAGAGGTCCAAGCTTTGAGCTGTTCCTTCAAAGACAGACTTTGCCTTTGGAGCTTTAGGGAAACACACACACATACACCTGTGCAGAAAAGTGTGCATGCATCACATTTAAGGGTAGAGCCATTATGAACGTGGTGCTGTTAAATTCTGAAAATCAGGGCTTGGAAGGGAATGCCTTCTCTGCTGATTGCACTGTAACTGGTACAGCTAAATAGGCTCCAGACACTACTAGAATAGCAGATATCCATGTGTGACTACAGAGGAATATATGAGAAAGAAAAAGACAGATGGTGTACTTAGGTGCACTTAAGTCTGATTGCATGAGTTGATAATGAATGTTTAAATATGGCACTCCCATAAAATCAGATACCTGTAGACAATACTGGAATAACTACAGACTTGCTAAAGGGGAAAAAAATGAAGTTGTAGATTCTAATTTTTGTTTTTGTCATTATTATGATTGTCTATTTACTTGTATGGGGATGTTCATAACTTTCTCAGAGCCTAATCATAAAACAAAAAAACACAATCAGTAGCATAGAAAACAGATTCTTAGAAATAAAAGGAAACTTGCAGAGTTTTAAAGCTGTGCAAGCTCACAGCAAGATAGATCTGATGACAAAGGTCATACAGCTCCTAGTGACAGATTGAGGATGAAAGGCCACATCACGTACCTCGCTGCCCAGGCATCGTTGCACGGCAAAGCACCAGGCTTTCTCCCCAGGAGAACTGCATTAAAAACCACCGGAGTTTTAACACAATGACTAAGAAAATGCAGTGAAGGCTATGTTAACCAGTTTGATGAAAATATTTCAAATGGTATATAAAATCAGTACATTAGACCCCATGATAGCATTAATGTACACAGCTATGATTTAATAAAAATAATGCTGTCCACAAAGAGATAAAGAAGCTGTAAAGAGCTTTAAACAACAAAAACAACAACAACAACAACAAAAGAAACCCCACAAGAGTCATAAACAAAACACAACCAACAGCGTCCAAAGGGGGTAAATCTTTTACCTCCCCTTAACTACATAGACTTTACATATTTTGTTGACCTTCTCCAAACCAGATTTAGCAGAATATTTAAAAAACATTCATATAATAAATTTCCCTAAAGGGCTCCAATGTTAACATCTTTCCTGCCTTCTCTGTCCAAGCACCTTTCCACCGTTAGACAATTAGAATTCCAAGAAGTAAAAAGCCAAAGATCTTGGCTAGATCAGTCACCAACAAATGACTCCGCAAGTAGGTGTTCTGGGGAAGGGTGTCCACTTTGCCCAGGCCTAGGTAGGCTGAGGGAACAGAAGAGTGGTAATCGTGATCCAAAGAGCAGGCTCCACACAGAAAGTAGGCATTGATCAGAAGCTGTAAATAAATTGGACCTGGCACCTTAAGTGCCGTAAATGTTGGAAGTTAAACCTTAAATCGCATCCTTATTCTTAGAGGAAGTGGATGAGTCTCCCATCAGAGAGACTGGTGGCATAATCAAGATGAGTAATGCTGCCAGAATCTGAAAGGACTTCACAGCCTGAGTGGGAAAGACAGTCCCTGGAGCAGGGAGCACTAAAAGTCCGCATGTCACTTATCATGAGTGGGAACTTGGGTGGTGAAACATGCTCATAGTTTAAAATCAAGGAGGGCTGACATGCACCAGGCATTCTTTCTATGGTGGTGGAAATGTTTCCTAATCACTGTCTCCAAACAATGTCCACATACCAAGATGTCCAAATGGCAGTTCTGACTCCAGCAGAGAATATTTTAAAAATGATTCTTGAAAAAACAAGGAAAAGGGCAAATTTATATGCAAGTCTAAAATTGCTTTATAATTATCAATTCATAAATTACATAGTGGCATAAGTACAATTATAAAATTATTTATAATTTCCACATGAATAGATATGTTTAGGAAGCAAATATGAAACAAATGTCACCTCTCTAGCTTTCAAAAAGTTTTTTTTTTTTTTTTTTTCAGCTCATCAAAATGAAAAAGTGACCGTTCATGACAACTTGCAAGGGCAAGGTAAATATTGTAAAAACTTGTACTTCTTCATCGTGGACCTAGAACAGAGAAAGGGATGTCATCAGCAAAATAGAAATTTTGAAAAATTCTGGAAGACAGAAAACAGGCAGTCGAGTGACACAGAAATTAGAACAGAAAAAATTATAACTTTGGAGGCAAGAGCGGTTTTTGCCAATATGGATCAGGAGGAAGCTTAGCTCAGAATGTCCAGTGGGGACATGTGCAGAGGGTGCTGATGTGGGTCTGGAAAGGCCCCACTGCCCTGCTGTGCTCCTCTGCTTCATCACAGAGGCTGCCGGCATCATATGACTCTGAGCAAAAACAAAGAGATATTCAGCTGTGTGTCAGGCAGTGCTGGTAACCAGAGTATGTTAGGATTTCAGACATTTGTAATGATGGAAATAATAATAATAATAATAATAATAGAAAAAGAAAAAGCTGTTCCACCCTGTATTGAACGTGTGGAAAACATTGATGTGTTTCATCCAGGGTAAAAGCACCTTCTCTGTCCCTGGAAATTTGGGGGAAGGGAGCAGACTTCACACCCGGTTTTGATCATTGAACTAAATCCTAAGGTAGGTCAGATTGCCCACAAGTCTCGTCCGGTAAATGCAGCACTTAGCCCTCCTCTGATTCCGGGGAGGAACTTGCCGCAGTAGCAGTCTAGCCAAGAAAATAAAGGAAAGAGCCATGAAGAAAGTCACTTTGGAGGAGAAAGTAGTCACAAACTATAGAGAAAAAAATTTTAAAAATTGACTTTGAAAGTCAAGATGAAATGAATGATTTTTCTAGAAAGATACAAATGACCAAAATTCGGGAAATAACCTAAACAGACTGGAAAGAATAAGAAAAACTGAGGTTTCTTTCTACCATCCTACCTTTCTTGCCCCCATCCCCAGGGCAATAAACTAAGATGGTTTTACAGGTGAGAACCATTAATATGTCATAAGCAAATAAAGTCGTTCACTCATGTAAAAACTATCCCAAATCTTAGGATAAAATATGGAGCTTCTCTACTCATTCCATAAAGAAGTCATAATCCTTATATTAACCTTGGAAAAGGCTAGTTTTTTTTTTTTTTTTTTTTACAGTGTTTGGCAGGGGCTGGGTTTGAACCCACCACCTCCGGCTTATGGGGCAGGTGCCCTACTCCTTTGAGCCACAGGAGCCTCCCGAAAACAATATATATTTTTTAAACAAAAGACTAAAAGCTATTTTCAATTGTACTTACATATACAAAAATTGTAGATCAAAATTTAGCACTGTAGATCTAATACCTTATTAAAGCATTACTGCATGATGCTGAAGAATTATTTTTAAAAGAACATGCTTTAAGTTATATGTTAAGTTATAACCTATATATTCTGGTGAGCTAAAAAAATATTATTTTTTATATTTGATGATTTGCTGAAGTTTGAGATACCGTAGTTCAACTCAAAATGCTTGTTAGCAAATAGTATGTAGAGGTAATATCTTATAGAATGTGTGATTAACATGCAAATGTGTGTGTGTGTTTATGTTTGAAAATAGACAAGAAAATGTCTGCAAGGATAAACACCAGCCTAACAACAGTGGTCACTCTGAGGAAGAGTCTGCTTTTGCTAAGTCTTAGGTCTTTTATACATGGTATGGGCATTGTTACATAAAAGAATCTCTACATTTTGAACAAATTAATTAAATAAATTGAGTCAAAGTAAAAAATAATTTTTACTATATGTATACGTAATCTAAATATTTTTAAATCAGCAAGCAATTCATTGTATTAAAATGATATAAATTACAACTACATATGTACTTATATACACACAAACATATGCAAACCTATAACAACTATTTCCTAATGGTCATGCATAAAATGTATAATATGTGTTGAGAAAGTTTGAGGTTCCAGGAACAGCTATAGATGCTTGATATTGATCAATCAGTAAAATAGATTTCAAATTTAATCATTTATTTCCTTATAATTATTACTATTTAATCATTTATTAATCCATAAAGCTGATTGATTTCTTTTTTTTTATTGTTAAAAATCTGTCCTCTCATATTCTTTTTTTTTTATTAATAGTCTAACTTTATTTTTTTTTATTTTTCTTTTTATTATAGATAAAAATATGCACCATAGATGTGGCCTGACCCTTTACCCTCCCTCCACCCAAACCTCCCCCCTCCCTTCCCCTTCCTTGGTCCTTTCCCCAAAGTCTTGTGGTATAGTTGGCTTATAGCCTTCATGTGAAAGGTATAGTTTAGCTTAATAGTAGGTCTGAGTACATTGGATACTTTTTCTTCCATTCCTGGGATACTTTGCTAAGGAGAATATGTTCCAGCTCCATCCATGTAAACATGAAAGAGGCAAAGTCTCCATCTTTCTTTAAGGCTGCATAGTATTCCATGGTATACATGT
>CAUYPK010004096.1:0-27993 GCA_963574355.1 Loris lydekkerianus | reverse complement strand
ACACAATTATAAGAGGGACTTTACCTAACAAATGCAAGCAGTGTAACCTGGTTCTTTGTACCCTCAATGATTCTCCAATAATAAAAAGCGAAACAAGCAAAAAAACATAGCAGTTCATTCTTTTAATGACTTTTATACATTTGATAGCTGGTATCCTACTCATACTACCAATATGATGTTTTAGGCTTGCAGTAATTCTTAGGTAGATACATTTTTGCTATTTTTTCCCAGTTTTAGTGAAGATATTTCCACCCATGATTTGTGATATAAAATTGTAAATCATCTAAATACATTTGACTACTATAAGAAACTCATATTAATGCTTATAGTTGTCATTTTAAAAGCATTATATTTAAAATGTAAACATCCATATGGAATTAGAGGCAACTTATTATCAAATGGACCTAGCTCTATTATTGACCTATTTTATTCCTCTTGAGAAACCCTTGGGACAGAAAATTGATAGTTTAAATGCCTGAGGAATGTCACTAAGGAATTATCACACACTAGAGAAAATCTTCATTTTCCCTAGACAGAAGATGATTTGTTATCCCAAGGTCCACTTTTACTTCCTTCCACCTTCTGACTCATGACACATCCTCAGAGGATGTTAGTGACTGTCCGGGAACTTCTAAATTATAGGTGGCCAGCTCTTGCTTTTCTTTTTAGAAAGGGTGGTAGCAAAAACTTATAGTAAGTCAGCTTGCTTACTGAAAATTGAGAGAACTTATTCGTCTAATATTTACCACTTAAAGTAAAATCAGCTGGACATAGCTGTGCTATTATCCCCAGGGCATTGAGTTTCGTTTGTGTATGCCTGGAAGTGTAATTCATTTGTTTTATTCCTCCAAAAACATTTACTGAGCATCTACTATTTTTCAGGTGCTGTCATATCTGGTGGTGGGTAAATGGGTGGTAAGGATATGGCAAAGGGCAGAGTGGGAACTGAATTGTGCCTAGGAGCCAAACTGCAGCTAGGAACTATTACCTGATGGGAACTTACATAGTAAGAAGCTCCTTGTGACCTTTAACTGACCTAGAGCTCATTACCATCTAATTAGCATACAATGGGTGGAGCTTCCTGAAAAATTCTGGGGAAGAGGCATGGGTAAAAAGGGATACTGTTATATAACAACCTTTTAAGTAGTCGCTTATGTACTCTGTTATATAATCTCAACTTGTCAATCACCCCAAAAGGCAGGAAACAACAACCAATCTTGCCAGGAGAAAAGGGGACAACCTGGTAACATTATAACATGTGCTCAACTTTGGTGTCCTTATTCCTGGAGATTGACCTGTTCCTGGAATTTCTCTTTCTCTGGAATGTGTTTTCACTTTGTGCCACTTTGTGTAGCTTCCTTCTTCACTTTCACTTTGTAATAAACTGTGTGTGATTGCTTCATACCTGTGATCACTTCATCAGTGGGCTGGCTCAGGACCAGTACTCACTTTTGACACTGGAAACAGGGAGCGCAGGAAGCGCCCGAACAGGCCTACCGGTGATAGGCTAGGCCCTTGGGATTTAAGGGAGTTGAGACATATCACTGCTTTCCAGAGCCTCACTGTCTAAAGTAATAATTACTTTACATTTTTATTCATAGTAACCAACATTTTCAAATAAAATTCAAGAATAGTCATGGGTTTAGATTAAGATATGGCCAATTTTTGCCTGTGCACTACAATAGGATAGTGCTGTATGAGAAGAATCGTTATCTGAAATTAGGATTGAATTTTAGAAATCTGAAATTAGATTGGAGCAGGTGTTGGGAGGAAATCCAGCCTAGGAGGCAAAATTTATATCTAGAATCTCTGTAAATAAGTAGGCAAACAGTTCTTTCTGGAGGATCTAAAACAGTAATCAGTGAGAATGTGCAATGAGAGATAACTCAGCATTAGTATCTCAGGCAAATGGGCAGTCAGCATCTAAGAAGTTTGCCAGTAAATTTGAAGTGAGCAAGGCATAGTTTCAGAGCTGGATTTTAGGGGAAAGTTTAATCTGGCATTGGTAGAAAGAGAAAAAAATGGAAAGAGTGTGGCAGATTTTTAATTCTAAGAATATTATTAGAGTAGCTGTTTAATTATAGAACAGGCAGAAACCTTAGTGAGCAAACTAAAGCCTATAGACCTGTAGGGGGAGCCCACAGCTTTTTTCTATTTTTGTGCTTTCCATAACCTCCTGCAATTACTGCTCCCATGTCCAAGTACATACTTCAGCTTTAACAGGGAATGCTGTTGAGAGTACAGAAAATTCAAAGACCTTTATGTCATAGCACTGGTAGGTGAAACTTTCTAAAGGATTACAAGCCTGGATTCTCTTGTTTCTTCCTTCCTGAAGGATAAGATATGGGCTCCTTCAAAGTAACTGTAGCCATTTTTCTCCCTCCAGATGCTTTTCTTCTCACAGGCCTGCACCTAACTCTCCCTGGGGAGCAGCTGCTCCCTTAGCTGTGGGAGACACAGGGGGAATGTCTCACCCCTGCTGCCATCCATCTCCATCTGAGTTGTGTGGCCTCTGAGCATGTAATGAAATGAACCTCAGGAAATGCTCCCTTATCTCTTCCTCAAGGACCTGGCCTGTCTGACCAATGACAATTTTCAGGTATTCCAGAGTCCTTAATTCTATACCATCCTATTTTCACTCCTTGAAAGCACTCCTGTTGTTCCTAACGAAACCCAAGATGAGAATTGGGCCTAAAGCTGGTGTAAAAAGGCTAATAAGATCAGAGTGGGGCTTAATGCCTTATACACAGTATCACTGATCATCACAAGTCTGTAAAAGGGATGCTTTTATCCCTACTTTATAGACAGTAACACTAGGCTCAAATCAGGGAACCTGTCAGAAGTGCGTGAAATTACTGAGTGGTGAAACAAGAATGTAGGTTTTAATTTAACTAATAGTAAAGTTCATCTTCATTCTACCATTTCAATGGACTGACTCTCATCAAGGTCACCAACAACCTCTATGTTGCCAAGTCCAGTGCCCCGACTCTATCCACATTTTACATGACTTGTCAGCATCATTGAGCAGGTTACCACTTCCTTAAATTACTTCCTGCTCTTAGCTTTTCTGACATCACACTCTTCTGTTTTTCTGCTTGCTGGCTGACCTTTCCTTCTATGTCTTCTTTGTGACTTTCTCTTCCTTCATTTGACTTTTAAATCACAAATGCTTCAAGGCCAGGTTTTCTTTTTCTAAACTCTCCACAGGTGGTGTCATCTAGTCAGATGGCTTTATAGTCCCTATTCTACTCCCATGACTTAGTGTCTCTTTAGTCTCCCTCTAGTATTTTCCCTAGTTTATTCTACTCCAGTCACCCTGGCTTCCTTGCTGACATTTATGTGCACTAAGCATACTTTTGCTGCAGGGCCTTTGAACTTACTGTTCTCTGTCTGCCACACTTCTACCTGTCAGATATATGCATAGCTTGCACCTTCGTTTCCTTTATTTCTTTGCTCAAATGTCACTGTCTCAGAGAGACCATCCCTTACTATAAATTTATACTCACTCCAACTCCAGGCATTCCTGCTTTCCTCATACTATTTCAGTTTTCTTCATAACATTTATCATCATCTGATGCATTGATGCGTTATGTGCTTCCTAAGGGCTCATAGCAGGTAGTCAGTAAGTACATTTTGAATTTAAAAGCTTATAAATTAATTACTAACTCACAAATATATATTTACAATGGAGACGACTCTCCTAGGCTCCAGATCACAGCCAGGGGATGTAGAAGTTAAAATGATAGGTTCGGGGCCTGACCATGTGGTCTTGGTTCCCAGCTTACCCATCTACAAGTTGTTTGAGCTAGGTGCTAAGTTATAAAATAAGGAGAATACTAATGGTACTTACTTTATAAGTTGTTTTGAGGGGTAAATGATTTAATACCTGCAAAGAACTTAGAATATTACCTCATATGTAATAAAAGTGCTCAATAATTCTCAGTTACTATTACAATACCTACCTACCTCCTTGATGTACAAAGAGACATCTCAAGATTAGTGTGTTCAGGGTTGTCAAGCAGCTATCTCAAGATGAGTGTGTCCAAAACAGAACTCTTGATTCTTTTCCCCCCAGACTCATCTCCCCTGCAGTCTTCACTCAGTAAATGGCATTACCTGTTGCTCATGAAATTAGAATGATCCTCTTCAGTTTCTGTCTTTTCCTTATCTACTCTATACAATCCACCAGCAAATTTGTAAAGATTTCATCTTCAAAATACGTAGAACTTCTGTAAGTTGACCACCCAAGGGACTATAACAAATAGGTCAACATATGGAGGTGGTCAACAGAAGGAACTAGGCCTATTATACTGGTACATATGTGTGGTGCATGTCCAGTGTATGAAAATTTGGTCAACTTAAGGAGATGGTTAATGTAGGGAAGATGGTAAACTATGAAAGTTCTGTCCATATTCATATCTCTGCAACTCCATTGCCGTCACTCTAAACCAAGACACCGTGATCTCTCCCTTTCAGTATACCAATACCTTTAAACTTATTTTTTACTACCTACAAATCCATTATTACAAATCCTCCCTACAAATCCATTATTACAGAAACCACAGCAATTTTTCAAGAAGACTCCCCTGATAATATTCTTCAGTAACTTTTCACTGCATGTAGAATAAAATCCAACCTCTTTATCATGGCCTATGAGGCCCTGAATAATCTCAAACTTACCTGTCTCTCCAATATTGTCCTGTTTCACTTTCCTTCTATCTACAATACTTCAGCCACACTGACTGACTTTTTTCTTCCTTGAAGTTGTTTTCTACCCTTTACCAAGTCTAAGCTTCTGCATGGCTTACTCCTTCTATCTGGAATGCTATTCCCTGAACTCCTTGAATAGTTGGTTTCTTTTTATTCTCTATGTCTTAGCGCAAAGATCACTCGTGCAGAGAGAACTTGTCACAATACTCTTGCTAAAATTTGGAGATTATATGTGCATATTGTATGATATTTTGACTTGACTAGATTGCTTTAGTGAAATAATTGTTCTTATCAGTAACTTTCAAGCTTTATTTTTTCCTCTGGGCTTTTTCTATCACTAAGCTATTGACTTTAACCCTGTTATGTAAAAACAATAAAATCAGAATTGCTTTGCTTATATTGGAATAGGGTGAGGGGTGAGGAATCAGATTCCCATCTGCTTATCCTTTTCCTTATTCCCTACAGTAGTGCTTATTTTGGAGCCCAATTTGAAAACCGACCATCTGCATAATCTACACATAGATTAAGTGATTTTTTGAATTAGAAACATGACTATGGCTATGTCCACATAATACCAAAATATCTGGTCAATTTAATGAAGTCACTAGAAAAAAATTCTTACTGCATTTTCTGATAATTTTATTCTCATATGTTTCTTCCTACAACTAAGTTTATTCCTCTTGAGATCAGAAAAAAGGTGTCTTTGTGTTCTTAGACTTGCACACAGAAAGGACTCAGTAAGTGATTTTTGACTAAATTAAATGCACAAAGGCAGACAAAGGTTTAAGTTTGGTTTTACACTCCTTTGTGGTCTTTACAACAGTTCTGTTTCAAAACCTTATTTTAAATTTTGTACCAGAAATATATTCAAGCACAATTTATGTATAGCATGCCTACTGAGTACCAGGAGATGCTAGATGCTTTCCTGTGTCTTGAAGGTTTCATTACATGCTCAAGAAATGCTTAAAGGTACACACATACTATTATCCACACTGCCATATGAAGAAAGTATAGTTCATAGAGGTTTATTAATTAACATCTTGTTAAATGAAAAGGATAGGATTAAAAATATGGCCTTTTGGATCTCAAAGTTCATTTGATGTCTTTTTGCATTATAGAAAACTCAAAACATAATTCCCTGATTGGTACAGAAGAATCCTGAAAGAATCACATTAGTTTTAGAAGTTAAAATTTTAAAGATAGAATTCATTTAAATGGGCATGGATAATGTGAAGGGGCAAATTGATAATATTTGACCTTTTTAAAAGATTATCTCTCTTTACATTAGAATTTTAAAATTTGAATTATGTATAATTAATAAACCGACATTAAATTTATTTCACTTAATAGGCTTTATTAGAGCTTGATATAGAACCCTCCTCCAGCACCTTCGTTCCACAAATGTTAGCATTAAGAAGTGCCCTAATTCACTAGGAAGTCAGAAAGCATAGGCCCTTTGAAGTTGGGCATTGCCTATTTTTGTATAGCAAAAATAATTAATAATATTTAATTATTTAATTTACCATACTGAGGGAAGACACTACTAAGCTATAACCAGAATGAGGTACATTTGGGGAGATTTGTAAAAACCAAATGATCGACTCTACTTCTTAGTGTCATGCCCAGTTTCTCTTAACCTAGTTTATAGTAAGCGTGAGATGAGAAAAACAAATTTCCATTTCTGTAAGGCAGTAATCTAATAGATATTTAATCACTGGGAGAATATTAAACTGCTGACAGCTTAAAAACAGAAGTATAATGCAGAAAATATTTTGGTAAAAGAAAATTTTAGCAAATTAGGCAGACTATCACTGAACTTTTTCTGTAAATGATTTAAAATTACACCTGGAATACTGCAGTATTTATTAAAACAATATTGGGAAAGGAAATAGAGAAGAATAATAGAACATAATAGTTCAAAGAGTTGAATAAACTTGAAAGAAAAAAGGAAATACTAGGGCAGCGCCTTTGGCTCAAAGGAGGAGGGCGCTGGCCCCATATGCCAGAGGTGGTGGGTTCAAACACAACCCTGGCCAAAAACTGCAAAAAAAAAAAAAAAAAAAAAGGAAATACTATAAATGAATCCACTACTCTTTTAATAGGTATAATTGAGTACCATCTATGTTTATCTATATTTATCTATAACTGAGTTTACATCACTTATATCTATCCATGAAAAAGTTTACTATAATTTTTAAGGAAATTAAACTGTGCTTCACATGTCCCCTGCCAATATAGGGATTATTACCTATTTTAGGAGTTATGACATGATTATACCTGATTGTTATAGGTAGAAACCTTCTGTCTGCTAATAAGTGAGAAAAATAGAAGATAGATTTAATTGACTACACATTAAAATCATGCATAATTTATAATGAAATTAACAATAAGATTAAGATAAATAAAAACTATAAAGAAAGAAACATAAAGCAAAAACAGTCGATTGAAGGGGAGGCTGAATGAACTCATAGTGAGGATGAGCCAGGAAAGGGAGAAAGGCCAGGAAAAGGCATCTGAGTTTTAAAGTCTAGAAGACTAGGTAAGCATTGCCATCAAAGGGGAGTTACGAGACCAGTGCTGGTTTGGGACAGAGGGTAATAGGATCAGTTCGGATGTTATGATTCTGATGCCAAAGCAAGACATCCAAGTGGAAATGTCCAATGGAAGGTATGCAATGTGGTAGAACATCCAAGTGGAAATGTCCACTGGGAAGTATGGAATATGGTAGAACATATGTAAGAGATAAGAGAATCACATGCACAGGAGTGACACAGAAAGTGCTGAGAGCAAAAGACTGAGGGATGAGTTTTAAGGAAAATCTTAATTTGGGAATGTGGAAGATAATATAGATAAAGGGGATATTTGTAATCTAACAAATTAAAATTGAAAGTATAAAACAGGCCTAAAGGAAGAATCAATCAGAATAGTTTAGGGTCCAATGGTATGAGGGAAGAGAGCATTTCACAGAATTGGTAAAACATGAAGCAAAAAAGTGAACTAGTACTTTAAAATGTAAAAATTAAGATAGGAAGGCATTAAGTCAGATGGATGTGCATCAGTATTTACTGTCTAAATGACTTCAATCTTACTGAGCTCAGTTTACTTATCTGTAACATGGGGGATAATAAAATCTATTTCTTGTGTCTATTGTTGGAATTAGAGGTAATGCAGAGCACCTGCATATAATTGGGGTCTAATAAAAGGTAACCAATGTATTTTTGACCTGTAGAAAAGTTTCAGATTACTTGACTGGGAAAAAAGTGTGTGTGTGTTTTTAAAATAACAATTTAATAAAAGAAATGCACCTGATGATTTGAAGAAAAATAATAGTACAGTAGAAGCTCTGTAAGTTGACCACCCAAGGGACTGTGAAAATCTGGTCGACATGCAGAGGTGGTCAACATAAGGAACTAGGCCTGTGGTGCAGATGTGTACGTGTGGTGCATGTTTGTTCTATAAAAACAGGTCAACCTAAGGAGGTGGTCAATGTAGGGAGGTGGTCAACTATGTAGGGTCTACTGTAACTCCACAGAGAGAACACTGCTCTTCCTTCTTTCTCCTTCCTAACAGAGCCAGTTTTCTTCAGATGTCCACCATGAAGCCCAGGGTTAGAGAAGCTGACCTCATCTCTAGCAGACTTTGAGTTTAATATTCTGTCAGAGTTTCCCAAATATTTTGGCTTCTCATGCTCTTAGAATACAATTGTTTCATGATGCTTCTTAGTTAAAGGAAATACCTAGCAGTTCCAAATATAATTTCTCAAACATGGGCTCAGATTGTAAATCACGGCCCTCATTGCCTCATCCTCATTGATTTTTGTGCAATGCCTGCTTTTTATCCTGTAACTACTAAAACCCCAGCTTCTCAAAGGTATGGCATCATTGAAAGGAAGGAATGTAGTGGGCTCTTATGTTGAAATTGTGAATGAGTTACCAATTTGTATAGTGTCCTACAGATGTTATCATTGTATTTTCTTCACAAATGAATTATATTGCAGCATCCGTGTGAGTTTATTGTGGCACCCTAGAGTGTCCTTCATGCAGTTTGGGACAACTCATGTCTAAGTGTAATTTTGATCCTTTTTGCCAATGATTGGTTCAGGAGCAAACCAATGTGTGGTCTAATATTGGCAATTAAGTCAGGAAGACTTAAGAGGCAGAACTTCACAAGGGAAAACATGACAGGAGCCTTTGTTGGGGTTTCCATGGGAAGCTCCAGACAAGGGAGGGTAAGAAGGTTTAGAATTGACTAGTTTAAGTAATTTCAACAGGCTCTGGGGAATGGGGTTCCTAGTTTTCTGATACTTGGCCCTGAGGCTGTAGGGCAGGTGGAAAGTGGCCTGCAAGATAAGAGGTTGATACAGGAGGTGGTTGTGGGTGTGGACTGTGGACTGGTTGGTTTGCAAATTGAAGGAGCACTTACAGGAGAGACCTTTTAGAGCTCTAGGAATAGGCTTCTCTGGGAGGCACAGACTCTCCAGAATCAGAAAAGTCCTCAAATGTCAAACAAAGCTTCAGAATGACAGGATTAATGAAAGAATAAGGCCTTTAAACTTATGGGACAGCTATGGAATTGTTCCTTTATTTCTGGTTTGGAATTGATGTCACAATCTTCCTACTGCCTGGAGCTGAGAAGGGAGTTGGGTATATATAAGAGAACTGCAAGGAGTAGGGTCACTGTATCACCTTGACCCTGAAGTTTGCTAATCCTTGGGCTTTCAGGGAAGTGAACCAATACATTTTCCTATTGAAGTCAGTTTAATATTGCTCTTCCTTACTGTGATTTTTAGATTTTTTTAAATTGCTTACAGCCGTGCTGTTCTAACATTTACAAAACCAATGTGTGAAAACCCATAGGATTTATTTGGAAGGAATTAATTTTCTATAGGAAAGGAAAGATTTTTCAAGTCTGCTTTTGATGATATTAAGATGTGTTACAGAGGCTTGCTGAATGTTTGCCCTCCTAGAATAAACAGAATATGTGGCTTTTAGTTGTATTTGCATTCAATGGATGACTTAGTTTGCTGACCTAAGTGCAATATCTTTTTCTCTTTTTTTTTCAAAAATCATTCTGAAATATCTAATCACTGCAGGATAAGAGAAAGTCACATAAGCTTCCTATAATAATCTCCCACTCTAAATATTTCATGCTAGGGTAATGGAAATTCATGTGGAGATTTGAAAAATAGCTTACAGGTTTTTAGGAAAACACTATTATTTTCTTGTGAAGAGATGGTTAGCAGGGGGATAATCTGAATCAAATCCATTTCTTCAGTTTGTACCATATGTGTGGGGGAAATAATAGCACCCCCCAAAGATGCAAATAAGTACACTAATAGCCAGTCCTATGACCACACATACATACTACACCTAAGGAGAGTGAAGGAGTGTGTGTGTAGGGGTGAGTGTGAATTTTTATGTTTATAAATACGTAAACATGTTACTTTTAGTACAGGATGTTTCTTATGTCAAGTGGGATTCTGATTTAATAACTATGAGAGGTTTGATTTCTTAACTAATTTATAGAAGTTTTTATTAATGTATGCACATGGTTTTTAACAGATAAGATAATACAAAAAGTAATTATAATGAAAAACAGTATGTTCCTTGACTCTCATCCAATTTCAGTCTCCAAGATCATGGCTTTTAATTCTTCCTTCTTATGATTTTCATGTTTTCTATACAGTGTGTTTTAACTTCTGTTTTTTTATTGATTGGTCACATGTTGAGTGTTTTTTATGATCTGTATATTAATTCTTTTGTATTTCCACCTGCTTTTCCTATTCTTTTTTAATTCTGATTTTTTAATTGTCAAATAAAAATTATATATATTTATAATGTACAATGTGATGTTTGGAATATGTCTACATTGTGGAATGGCTAAATTAAACTAATTGTGATTATCTCAAAGTTATTTGTGATATAAATTCAAGAGAAATATTGTATAACATAGTGACTATAGCTAATAACAATGTATTATATACTTGAAAATTGCCAAGAGTATATTTTAAGTGTTCTGATTCCATCCTCTTAAAGTAGTTCTGGCACTATTTTTAGTTAAATAGATAATCTATGTTTACATCATTATAACAATGTAAATACTGTTAGTTAAAAGAGTGTAGTTGCAGTATATAATTTCCCTGTTTTTGTTTGCCTAATTTATATTCCCTTATTTTTCCATATACTCCACAACAATGGAAAAATAAGGGAATGTGGATTGTGTCATACAATCTATTACCACGTCTTGGTGATTATAAATTGAGCTGCAATAAACAATCTAGTGCAAATGTCTTTATAATGAAATGTTTTTTTTCTTCTGTGTAGTTGCCTACTAGTGGAATTGTGAGATCAAATGGGAGGTCTAGTTTGAGTTTTTTGAGAATTCTCCATACTTCTTTCCAAAGAAGCTGTATTGGTTTGCTTTCCCACCAACAGTGTAAAAGTGTTCCCCTTTCTCCACATCCATGCAAGAATCTGCAACTTTGGGACTCTGTGATGTAGACTAATCTCACTGGGATTAGGTGATATCTCAGAGAGGTTTTGACTTGCATTTCTCTGGTGTTTAGGGATGATAAGACATGTTTGTCTGTCTTCCTCAGAGAAGGTATTCATGTCTCTTGCCCAGTGATAGATGGGATTGTTTATTTCTTTTTTGTTGGTTAATTTGAGTTCTCTATAGATCCTAGTTATTAGGCCTTTGTCAGATTGCAATATGCAAATGTATTTTCCCATTCTGAAGGTTGTCTATTTAATTTAGTGTTTGTCTCCTTAGATGTATAGAGCATTTCAATTTAATTAAGTCCTATTTATTTATTTTTGTTGTTGCAGTTGCTATGAAAGTCTTCATAAAATCTTTCCCCAGGCCAACATCTTTAAGAGTTTTTCCCCATTTTCCTGTAGGATTTTTATTGTTTCATGCCTTAGATTTAAATCTTTTATCCATCTAGAATCAATTTTTGTAAGTGATGAAAGGTACAGGTCCAGTTTCAGTGTTTTACATGTGATTTCCAATTCTCCCAGCACCAGTTATTGAATAGGGATTCTTTTCCCCAGTGTATGCTTTAGTTTGGTTTATCAAAGATCAGGTGGCTTAAGATGTTAGTTTCATCTCATGGTTTCTGTTTGAGAAGAAGGAAAACTTGTCCTCCTGGGGTTATTTGCTTTAGGATTTGTATTTCTGCAATGCAATCAGTACTTTCCCCCTGTTATTGCTGTAACAAATTGCTATACACTTAGTGGCTTAAGTGACACAAATGTATTACCTTACTGTTCTGGAGGTCAGAAATCTGACCCAGATCTCAGTGGGCTAAAATCAAGGTGTCAGCAGGGCTGAGTTCTGTCTGGATGCTCTAGGAGAGAATCTGTATCTTTGCTTTTTCCAGCTTCTAGTGACTTCTGGAGAACATTCCTGGGCTCATGGCTACCATGCATCTTCAAAGCCAACAGGGCAGCATCTTTAAATATTTCTCTAATGCTGACTTTCCTGCCTCTCTATTCCACTTATAAAGACCCTTCTGACTGTATTTGGCCCCCACATACAATCTAAAACAATTTTCCCATCTTGAGGTCAGCTACTGAGCAACTGTAATTCCATTTGCAACTTAATTTCCCTTTGCCGTGTAACCTAATATATTTACAGTCTTCATATATTCTTTGCATGGTTATTATTCTGCATCCCACATTCAAAATGGTGAGGAAACCAGTATTAGCCGTGACTTTGACCTGCCTACCATAATGATAGGATGGCCCTTTCTTTGTCAGTTCTCTTGAGGGCATTTCCTTGAATAACTGCAAAAGAAGGGATAATGCCAATGAATAATAAATTCAAGCTTTTGAAGCTTTTATTCACAGGCTGGTTCTTTGTGAAGTTCCATAAAATAGTCACAAAAGCAACATTTATCTGCTGTGTTTACTAAAATCTCCATATACTCCTGAAACAGGTTTCAAATTATGGAATTGCACATACTCTGTCATCACTTGCTGTTTTGTGTATGCCTCACCACTCCTTTATTTACTCAGAGATAATGATGCTGCTACCCATTAAAGAGAAAAAGTACATATTGAAAATCTTAGGCAGGCAAAAAGCATGCTATTGGCAGGCGTATTTAATAGACTTTCAGCTTTGAATGGCTGTATGTTGACACTGACTTTAATATTCAATGCTTGGTATGTATATTTGAAAACCAGGTTTGTTGTGAATTTTGGATTCTTTGTTAAATAGTGGTAATTTTTCTATGTAATATTTTGGCTGCCAAAGACTTACTACCAAGTTAGAGTGAAATAAGTGCTATAAGTATTTGATATGAACTAAGGAATTCTGCTTCATTAGAAAATTCAGTGTCTCTTCTTACCCATTTATACTCTTAACTGTTACTTCTGTTTCAGATTTTTTAGAGATACAATGAGATTTACCTTATATAGGCTATCCAATTTCAGTGCTTCTTAAAATTTATCTTCAGAATATATAATGACATCTGTGTCTATACAGATCAAATTATTTGTCTATTGGAGGAGTTCAGGAAATTTTAGGTCAAAATATGACTTCTAGGTATAAGCAATGTTTTAAATCAAAGGCCATTTGAGATCAAAAAGCATTAGAAGGGGATTTCTCTCTATCTGCGTAAACCAGGCAGAGCTGATCAAAAGATCAAAGGTGGAATTAACTTTCCTCCTCTGCCCTGTTATTTCAGTAAGTTGCAGAAAAAAAATACATGATCAAGAATGCACTAGACCTGACTAAATTATTTTAAATACATACCTGCCTCTCAGGTTAATTTACAAATCAATGTGTTTTCCCATCCATTTGTTCTCCCTAGTTTCATTTGTCACTCCTAAAGAGAATTACCTGTATTCCTCATGTTCCCCCCTTCTCTCCAAAAGGCATGTATAAAAATATCTGGATCCCACTGGGATATTGGGTAATCACTCTGTGATTCTCCCTATGTGTTTGG
This sequence comes from Loris lydekkerianus, assembly GCA_963574355.1. Classification (NCBI taxonomy): domain Eukaryota; kingdom Metazoa; phylum Chordata; class Mammalia; order Primates; family Lorisidae; genus Loris; species Loris lydekkerianus. Next base: position 14,333 of record CAUYPK010004096.1, on the reverse strand, counting down.
TAAATACACCTTTCTCTTATTAATCTGCCTTAATTGTGAATTGATCTTTCAGCAAACTTACAGGGGAAAGGGCAAGTTTCTCCTCACTCCTACACTATATTACAACTCTATAATGATAACAAGTATGATTCCTAAGCCTCATCAGAATCATAGTACAAGGTCTCCCAAAGGTCTCCATACACAGGAAAATTAACAAAACAATATATTATATTATTTTATATTTTTTATATTGTATATTAACACAGAGAGAAATTGCTGATATTTTGTAAAATTTTATAATGAATATTCTGTAAATAAGGTACATTTAGCTACAATTTCTCATTTTCCTTATATATGTATGTATGGCGACCTTTGGGAGACCTTCTAGATTTATTTTAGAATATTAGAAATTAAAATAAAACCATGTGAATGCTACAAGTTTGATATACTTATTTAGAAAATTGTATTGATGAGAATAAGACATTAAAAAAATATGTGAATCATATCTGTTTTTCAAAAGAGATTTGGCCTCTGGAAAGTATATTTGACTCCCAAACTTTATTTTTCTCACATAAACTTACGTCATTATTTCTCTATCCTTTACTTTCTATTTCCTTCCAAATTTTCAGAGAGATTAATATTGTGCATTATCTCTTATTTAACCATATATGGTATTATATATGTTTTTTTTTTAATGTTACACTTTTTATATGATATTGTGAACTGTTTTTCCTGTGCCATTTAAGAAGATTAAAAACGTAACATTAATGTTTGAATAACCATTGCCTTGTTGTTATGTTATTTCCAATTTTTAGTATTATAAATGATGCTGAAGAAGTATTTAAAACTGAATTTATGTCTGAAGTCAGTCCTAGAAATTTATAATAAATTTAGATACATGGTGACCTCATTCTTATTATAGTTTTAGTTTGACCAAGCAGTTATTTAGAAGAGTATTAGAGTGTTTTCAACTATCAAGATATTATTGTTTTTACATTAAATATTAAAAATTTTTGAAGCTTTAGTGGATTGTGATCGGAAAATATGACCTGTGCAATTTTTGCTTTTTGAAATCGATTGAGGGGAGTTTCTTTGAAGTTGTATTTATCTAGTTATAAAGTAAAACATAAAATGGGATCTTTGAAGTTCCCTGAAATTAAGATGAAGAACCTTATAAAACCATATACAGCCCTATCTGAAGCACCATTCTCTCCCCTTCGCTACATGTCTGGTTGATAAAAATATAGAGGTTTAGATATGTGTACAATTTACCCTTACTAATTTATGTTTTTTATTATTTTTATTTTATTTTCAGAAGTTTTTAATATTCATTTAAGGTAAATTTTCAGTTTGGGGGATATTTTTATTAATATTTTAATATAAGAGTTTTCCAGGCATGTTTGGGTGTGAAATACCTTTCTTTGATATTGTTTAGTTCCAGTGAGCACAACTATCCTTTTTTTTACAAATGGAGAAAGTTTCAAGTTATATTTTAAATATTGCTTCTGTTTAATTGCTTTGCTGATTTGAAGGAATAGCTGTAACAATTATGTTGGACATCAACGTTTTATTCTCAATATTTGTATAACTTTAATGCCTTTCCTGTCCTCTATATTTTTGGAGAAGTTTCTCGAATTTGCCCTGTACATTACAGCTCCAGATTTTTGCAGTGACTATCCTTCCATTTATTGCTTCCAATGGGGATCTTGACTCTTTGTTGTATTTTTGGTTTTGTTTAATTCTTTCTTATTTTACTTAACTCTCTTTCACCTTCGTCTAAGGTAGCACCCTCACACTCTCTGCTTCCTTGTACGGTGTCCCTTCTTGTGTTGCAGTGAGACTGTTAAGCTTTTTTCAAAGATTAATTTTTGTTCAGATGGATACTTTATTGTTGAAACCTTGGTATCCCTTGCCCATGCTCTCTCCTGCCTCTCGGTTCACTTTTCTGATGAGTTTATCTGTTTTCTTTTCTGGCTTATTTATTCTGGATTAAGCACCTACTGTGTGCTGACATGATAGCTGCAGGAATGACAATGGTTAGCGAAAGCTGTGCTCTTACTTTTAGTCTATTGAGAACAAGATATAATTCAAATAAGGTGTATAATGGTAAATTTGCACTAGTGCTAATTAAAAAAAAAACAACAAAAACAAAAACAAACAAACAAAAAACAGTGCACAGAGACCGTGAGAGCTCCGAAGAGGGGATTTTGACTCACTACTCCAATTAAATTAGTGATGTGTCTGAGATCTCTATTCTGGCCGTTTTCTCATGCTGTACAGTCTTCTTGGAATCAGTTTTAATCACTTCCATGTTTTAAATCTACAAGTAGGTGAGTCACATCTAGGACCTCGGTAAACTCCACACTGAGCTCAGTGTGTTTTCCAAACTCTGACTCATAAACTTTCTGCCTTCCAGACACTACTGTGTTTTATAGACACCATGATTCAATACCTTCATCTTTGTTCTCTTTTATAGAAAAACTGTTTCCCTTTTCATATTCCACATTCTGTTAGGTATACAGCCACCTACCCAGACTTCAAAACATAAATCTGGCATTATCTTTCTTTGCTCTAGCTGACTCACTCTCCACAGTTGGTACCTGCATGAGCGCTTATTACCTGGAGTCTAAGGGGAAGAAACTCTGAATACAGTAAAAGCCCATCCTGGTCTAGCTCCTGCCTGCTGCTATCCCTCTTCTCTCATTGCTCTCCCACCTTTGTTCTAGGAAGTATTGTAGCCATTTTGGTCTCTTGCAGTTTCCCAAATGTTTCTCTCTCTCTCTCTCTTTTTTGCTTTTTTTTTTTTCCCTTCTTTTTCTTTGTTTTTCTTCTTTATTATAGGAACCTAAAAGAATAGATGTTAAATTTTTTCATCATAAAAATGACAAATATGTGAGGTGCCAAATTTTTCAGTTTTCCTGATTGAATCATCCCACAATGACAACATATATCAAAACTTCAAATTGTACCCCATAAATACATACAATTATTATTTGTCTATTAAAAGTAAAAAATAAAAATGAATGACAACACAGGACATAGAAAACCCTGGGTTCAAGTCTCAACTCCATGGTTTATAAGCAATAGGACCCTGTACCTGTTAATTAACAATACTTGTGCTAAATTTTTAATTTGTAAGTTTGGGATGATAATAATTCCTGCCAAGCAGTGTTAAGAGGATTACATGAGACAAACAAGGGGCTCATGCATTTCAGTTACTATTGCTGGCATTGTTATTGATGCTATTATTTAGAACTTGATTAAAGCATTCCTGTTTCTATAAATCCTTTTCTGATATCTTCTGGGAACGCTGGTAATTTTTTCTCTTGTACATTTCCTATACTGTGGATATTTATATATACAATACTCTATTGCATTTGTTTACTTACATAACATTCTATCTTTTAACTACACTGAAATAACCTTGAAGACAGGGGACAATTTTTTTAAATGTATACATATCTTAAGTGCTGAATACCCTTACTTGCTGTGCTTAGAATCTAGTAAGAATTTAATAAATATTTATTCAAAGAAAAAAAAAAACAAAACAGCATACCAACACTACTGGTATTCTGAAATGAGTACGTATTGGATCCTGTTCCTGGTAATCTCTGATTTAGTAGGGAAATTGCCTGAGAAGTTTGATATTTGGAGCTCTCAGACTCAGGAAGTCTAAAAATCCTCAAATTTAAGTTTGCAAGCAGCTCTCCAAAATTTCCATGTACTGTCCTTGAAGGAAGTATGAGGTATATATTTTATTGGAGGTGCTATTAAAAACATTAACCACTTTGAATAATGTAGAATTATATTACTATATGTAGACTGATAAACAGTTTTAATCAGCCCTGAAATAAAGAAATATATTCTTTATAGGAAAGAAGGGTGCTTTATTTTTTAAATCACTATTTCTTTGATCAGTGACAGATGAATTCTGCCTCCTATCTTTAGTGACTAGCATGAATCCTTACAAGTTTATGGAACATTAATTAAGGGATTTTTTTTTTCTGTTTAACATTATATGAGTTTCTTTGATGCAAAGATGGATGACATATTCATCAAAATTGCAGATTTCATATAACTGGGAAGAATAGAGAATATGTAAAAATTCCAAAGGACCATTAACTTGACAAGATCAAATATAACATTCTAATATTTCCTAGGGTAACATGGTATTTTTAACTAGGTACACAAAACAAATTACAGAAATACACAGATAGACCTAACTTAAATGTTAAATGTAATGGCTGTCTATCTATGAATTTTGCTTCATTCAAAACTAAATTTTCATTCATGGAATAATAATTCTGCAAAGGACTAGTGTGGTTTGGGGGATCTATTATATAGCATGGTGATTATAGTTAATAATGTTGCATTGTTTACCTGAAATTTGATAGGAAAATTTTAAATTTTCTTGCTACATATATACCCCCCCCCCACACACACACACATACACACAAAAAGGTAACTGTGGTAGTGATGGATGTGCTATTAATTTGACTGTGGTAATCAGTACACCAAATGCAAATAAATATAAAATCATCACATTGTACACCTTGGGTATATACTTTTTTTTGTTAATTAAATATTTTTTAAAGATTGTTTTGATCTAGATAAAAATAAAAACATCTCCCTGCTTTGGCATGTTGGTGATGGTGGTGGGCATAGCAGGTCACACTGGAGTCCTAAGGGCTGGGTAGAGGAGGGTGAAATAAAGGAGGATGATCTGTAAGATGTTTTCTTTTACAAAGAAGGATGGATTTCTGAATAAATTGTGTTTGCATGTCCCCTGTGGTAAGATGGCTTGTCTGTGCTTTTGTTGGATAAGGGAATGGGTGGATAAAAGATAGTTTGATGAGTGGAGTCATTCATTCATTCTCTGGTATGTAAGAGTTTATTATGTATTCACATGGCTAGAGAAGAGGGCCCAGAAAGGAACATGTTTGTTGCCTTACAAAGATTTGTGCTGATGTATACCCATTACAAAAGACAGAAACATGAAAGAAACAGCTATACTAAGTAGTTGATAGATGGGAAAAAATGAATCAGTACAATTACTAGTTCAACTGTTGTTTTGATATTGATGTAGGAAAAAATTGAATCAAAACTCCTAAGTCTTGACATACAATTTTTCTATTAGTTCACTATGTGAGTTAGTGTTTCTGGGTTGGTCAGATGAAGCTTAATTTTCATGCCTGTATTTCTAGAACATTCAGTTACTTTATCAAAATTTTAAGTCTGTCAGACAGTTGATTGCCCAGTGATTCTTTGCCTACACATCTGATCTAATCTAGAACAGATCACCAACATAGCTCCATGGGATTATTTTTTCTGTGTTATTAATCCTGGGTCAGGTAGACTGTTTTATGCATGAACAGCAGAAGTAGAACAACCATTCACAATCAGATGATTGTTCCACCCACCTTAAATCATAGGTTATTTATTATCATAATTTTACCTGGCATCCAATATTCAATGTCAAAACTTAAAAAAGACAGGGTAATTTGAAATGATATATTGAAAAAACTAGGACGTAATAAATCATACATTAGATAGTTCACTTTTACAACAGATCGAAAGAGAGATAAAGTGTGTGTAGGTAGAAAATCGGTGTTTTGAGGGCTTCCAAGAGACATTATAAAATACTGAAATAATTTTGTTAATTTATTCCACAAATATTTATTAAGTACCAAGTATGGCGAACAAGGTGTAGCATTTACAATCTAGTGGAAATATACACAAATAATGTGTTGGTTAACAAAGGGAAGTCCAATCACAGAGAAGAGTGACCTGACCCAGACACGGGGACCAGGACGGGTGTCCTAGAGGACACTATATTTAAAATGAGAAGGTGTTAACTTCAGAGAGTAGTGAGAGAGAAAGGAGAGAAAAATGTTTTCAACAGAGAGTATAGCATACGCAAAGGCTTAGAGGTGAGGACATGAACGAATTACACGAGATACTCAGTGTTTAGAACTTAGGTACGTAAAATTAATACTGTGTATATAAACCATAAAGCTTGAACCTATTAACTCACCTGGTTAAACACAATGCTCCAGAGGTCATGGTCATATATCTATCTGGACTATTTGGTTTTCCTTTATAACTTGAGTTGGCCTAAGTTATGTCAATTGTAAACAACATTTCCACCACTGTTGTATAAAGGATACCTCAGAAGACAGGGTAGATGGCTTAGCTTCAAAAATAATACAAAGTTGCTCTTCATAGAATTCCTTTGGGGGGGGAGAACAGTGCTATACTAGTTCTTCACATATATTGTCTCCTGTGATTCTTGTATTTCTATCATGAACCTAATACTGTCATCATAATATAGCTGAGAAGACTGAGGCTACCTTTATCAGCTGGCTTTTGCTATGTAACAAATCATCCAGTAACTCTGCTCATCAGCAGTATAGCCTGTGCTTGGCTAGACATTCTGATATGAGCTGGGCTCCTTCAAACATCTGTGGTCACCCAAAGGTTGGATGGTTACTGCTGGGTTATCTCAGTTATCCTCCACGTGATCTTTCATCTTCTCCCAGGATAGGCTCCTGGCCTTCTGTTCACAGGAAAGGGAGGTGGGGGGGGGGGCTGTGGGGAAGAATGGTGGGGAGGGGGGAGAGAGATTGCACAAATGTGAGATTCTCTTAAGACCTGTGTGAAGAAGTAGAATGCTGTCACTTCTATATACTGCTGGCCAAAGTAAGTCACTAGTGAAGCTCAGATTCAAAATGTGAGGGACAGAGTTTACCTTTCGACAGGGGAGATGATATGTCATCTTGGAAAGGGTGTGAATACAGGGAGGTCATTAACCGGGGGCAGGGTGTGTTGAAAGAACCTATTGATAAATACTAAGATCATACAAGGAAGTAATCATCAATGCAATTACTGCACCATAAAAAGAGAGATTACATATTTGCCCAAACTTTTCATGATCATAAGTGGTTGAAATAGAATTTGATTCCAATATCTTTTCTCTTTTCACTTGATTCACTGCCTTTCTTATGATTTATGATAAGGTTCTTCAAAATATGCCTTGATGAGCAAGCACATACTGCGTGGATGGAAAGTGATCTAGAAATGGAAATTTACTGGGAGTGATAATGTAGGTTTCATTCACTTTGTAACCAGAAAATATTTTCCTAGAGGAAGAAGGGTGAATCGGAAAGTGAATAATTTAAACTCACAAACTGTTCACTAAAAAGAGTCTTCAGCGATGTTTTTATCTTTCCCCTTTAGGTCTAGTTTTTTTCCTTAAATGATCTGATTATCTCAAAGAGGCTGAGCCTGACTGAAAAATGAGCAAACCCTGCTTAGACAGGGACTGAACAGGGATTTTTACCTGGGTAAGCCTACGACTTAATTCCTCCAGTGTGGATTATTTTTCTTACCTAGATTTCTATGTCTTCATATTTTCACCATGAGTAGGTTTTCACTTGTAAAATATTTTATTTCCCTTTAAATATTTTATTTGCCTTTAAGTATCCTCATATCAGCGTTCAAAATGAAATCTTTTTACAAAAACATTTGAGTTCTTGACTTTTACATATGTACAGGTTTTATTTAATGAGAGTATCTACTAACCACTGGTTCCAGTGGGGCACAGTAGACAGATACATAGGATTGTCTTTTCATTTTTATTGCATTTGTTCATATTTCAGTGAAAAGCACCTTTTGTAATCTCTATTTAAATGGAAATGATACATATAACACTATATCACAGATCTTATGACAGCTAAGCTTAATATCCATGCCCTAGAGATAGTAATTTCTTATAAATACCTCCATGTTTTATTAAAAATTCATACTTTTCACAATCTAAGAAAGAATGTAACAAGTCCATTGTTCTGTGTGAGAGTTAGATATTTCCAAATTCATTACCTATCTGAATAATATTGTCAGCCTTCCTCCCCATTATTTGTCTGATTTCTTCATCAGCCTTTTCCCCCCTTCTACCTTTCGTATTCATAATGAGAAATGTTAGCAATAATAGCTTTAATAATGGCAAGACTGTCTTGAATTTTTATAGCACATTTCTTCTGAAAGGTTTCAAGCAATTCTCATGAATTTCCTTGTTTTCACTGGCAGCTTTCTAATGAGACTGTTGGAATGAATGCCACCTCAGCTTCACCAGTATCTTTGTCATCCCTTGAGTATTTGCTTCTGTTTTACATGAATGTGCTCTATTTCTCCCCCCAGCCCCCCATCAGTAGTAACTCTATGGAGTTTCTATTACTCGATCAGTAACAGGAGCCTAGAATCTCCCAAAGTACATGTGTGTGAGTTCTTTTCAGTCCTCTTTTTCCTACTCAGAGCACATGTGTGGGATTAGTAGTGCTCTACAATAAAGAATATAAAATGGAGATGCAAGAGCTTGCCAGAAGCAACACCTAAGAGAAGTGCCAATTCTGTTCATCAGAATTGTGACTATTCTAACCTTAGCTAATGGCAAATGGTAATTTTGTCATCTAGGCAAGAAGAGGTAAAAATAGGATTCAGTAAAATACAACTCGTAAGCTATCCAAGTTTGGATGAATTGGATAAAGACACTGAAGCAGGTTGTAAAGACTGAGGGTACAGGATAACACTTCTTCCATACAAAGTGCATTTGATTAAATAACAACAACAATTTTCCTTGTTAATGGCTAGTCACTGGTGTCAGTGCTACCTGTGTGATGATGAGTTTGGGGATTTCACTGGTGTGATACAACCTGAAAGAAAGAAGAGCGGCTCATGGATATGGATATCATTTTTCTTCTTTGTGATCCTATCATAATAATTGTTTTAAGTTTTTTAACATTCAAAACCATGGAAAAGTAAAATAAAATGTCAAGTCAACCACATTTCTACATCTCAGAATTTTAAAAGTTATACTGGAAAAATTGTACTCAAAGTAAAATATAAAATAATAAAAAGGGTCACATTTTAGTCAAATGCATGAAAAATTTGTAAGAATAAGAATTGGCATTAAATAAATGTACTGTTAATGAAAGTATATTTAAAAATCTATATTTGATTCACTTATAAACTGTCCAGTAGTTTTAAATGCTGTTCTAAAGTGAAAGATGAATGTCATTTTCTTAGGATGTTTTAGCAGCAACTCATCCTTCATTTTTTTTTTTTTTTTTTTTTTTTTGAATTTGGCCTTTTGGCTAAGATCAAGTGTAGTATCTGTTCTTATCATCCTTCATTTTTTATAACAAAGTTTTGTTTTAAATATTGTCCTATGTGTTTTGTGGTTACAGATGAAGCTGCAAAATGCCAAATGTTTACATTGCTCTATAGAGTTTCATAAACAAAAGCAATTTTTAAAAATTTGAATTAAATTAGAAATAATATGGTATATTATACGACATGTATATATATTTTTTCTGGGAAATAAATCTCTAGAATCAATAAAAAACATTTGGCATATATACTCTCAAATTACAAAATTCATTGAATTATTCTTTTTCACGTACACAAACCAATTGGACCCTTATGATGAACCACTTTGTTTTGACTGATTTTGTTGATTTACTTGTTACATTGGCCTGAAAATGCCTAAATTCAACCTACGTGATGGTCAGTTTGTTGTATCAACTTGGGGCTAGGCGATAGTCCCCAGTTATTCTGTGACGCACTAATTTAGATGTTGAAGGTATTTTGTAGATAATGATTCACAGTCATAATCAATTGACTTTAAGTAAAGGAGATTATTCTCGATAATCTTGGGAGACAGATTCAACCAGTGGAATAGTTAGAAGAGAAGAACTGAGGTTTTTCAGAAAAAGATGAAATTATGCCTGTGTTGCAGCTTGAGGTCATGCCTTGGAGTTTATAGATTAACTCTCTTAACAACCTTCCCTACAGAGTGCAGACAGTCTAGTCAGCCCCTGAATTCGTGTAAGTCAATTCCTTGTAATAAATCTTTTAATATATATCTCCTATTAGAAATCACCAGTAAGAATTACTGAGCTATTGATAAAAGAATTGCAATAGCAACCCCTCATTTTAATATAAAGTATCCATAAATTGTCCTTGTTTTACACAAATATTTGCCTCATGTGGCATCACAACTTGCAGCTTGTTTGCCACACACCTCTGTCTACTTTCCAAGATGGCCTTAACATTCCCTCATTTCACTAAACTTCAGGGGTTCTTCCTGATTATTGACCCCAATCTTTCCTTTTCTTAGAGCACTCAGTTGTAAATTCCTTATCTGTTCCTTTGACATGCAAATCTCCCCGGGGACTCTAGCTAGTTTTTGAACCCAAGAGTAGCTTTCCCCTGGAGCCGTCCCTTTGAAATGAAAATCCCCGGGAATGGGAATACAGAACCCCTATCCCCAATCTCCTTGGGAGGGTAGGAGCCTAACTTTGATAAGCACCAATTAGCAAACACGGATGTCCTAACCACTTTGATGACCTGTCTCCATTTCCTTCAGTACCTTTCCATTAGCTCAGTCCAGTGCTTAAGTATTTAATACTCTCTTGCTTTTTGTTTCAGTGGAATTGAGTACAATCTTTCTCCTCATTGCAATAGTCTTGAATAAAGTCTTCCCTGCCTGTTTTACTCTGTCCAGTGCAACTTTTCTTTGATGGTACAAAAAAAAAAATCATAAGATTAAAATGTGTGTTTTTCAGTTATTCAATAATTTGGGAAGTACAAATTCATTTAAATAAGACTTTGTATTATGATCCTATTGAGTTTAGCATAACTATTGGTATTTTGACGGTATATTCTATTTCTCAAAATAGATTTTAGGAATTATAATGGTTTGCATATGTAAGAACTACAAATTATTGCAAGATGCCTATTTTTAATTCATGAGAACAAGAAGCAGTTTATATAATGGTGTCACTACTATGATACTTCGGGTAGATCTTTTTTTTGTCTGTCTTCTCAAACCCTATCCTGGAGGCTAAGAATGCAAAACAATAGTGCCTACTAATTTTTTGTGTGTTTGCTTACACAGAGAGTTTTTGTTGCCATCTCAAACAGAAAACATTTGATTGCAAAGTCTTAACTTGAATCCATTTGTCTTAGCTATTTAAAACAGAACTTAGACTAGAAAAGTGTGAAAAGCCATAAAGAGGTTCTTTTTGGATTTCCTGGGTCTGGGAAGGCCTTAAATATTTCCTTCTCTCTCTCCAGCCTCTGAGTATAATCATTTCCCTGAAATCACGTGGCTTTCTGGTTTGTGGTCATTGTGGATTATTGAGTTAACCAGACCAGGGTGTCTACTGGGCAATATCACAGAGTCCCAGGACAAGTGTCGTGACAACGAGAAAGCTATGTTACTAAGAAAGCTTAGTCCTTGAGATCATGTATATACTGTATATACTCGAGTATATACGGTAATAGGGAAATGTGAGAGGACTCCAGGCCCAAACCTATGTTAGAGGCAAAGCATGCAAAACATTAAAAAAAAAAAAAAAAAGCTACTTTTTATATCAGTTCATTTCTGTTCATTTAAAAATTTAAGAGTATAACTATCTTCTTGAAGGAAAGGACCATATATCAGTTATTCTATTATGAACCTTATGCTGAAATGTAACAAACAATTAATATTGAAAATATCTATGTTTAAGATTCTGCATGTATAGGTTTCTATTTTAATTGCTTCATGTGTAAAAAATATCTCGTAGATTTCCTTTGGGGGCAAATATCTTTTGAAACTCCTTTTTCATGAACTATTGCAGTCTTATTTAACTAGGATTCCAAGGAAATAAATAGAGTAGTCTGTATTTTCCAAATAAGAGTTTTTATAAATATTATGAATATTCTTCCATGTCTAACAATAAACACTGAAAGTAAAAAATCTGTGTAATAATATTCTGATATTCTTTATAATAAAGAGATATTAGAGTGTTCAAATTCAATTTGTCATGAAGAAAGAAATTCTATTTTTGTTCTGAATTAAAATGGATTACTGTTTATTATGAGGGTCTATGGTTTTCATTAATTAAGAATTTGATCTGTAGTTATGTGAAAAAGAAATAGTTTATCACCCTGAAAATATCTAATAGTAGGCTCCTAGGAAGAAATGTAAGAGGAAGTAGGAACAAAAAGTAGGAAAATGTCTGATTACCCATCTAACTAACATAAAAACACAAGGGAGATAGAATATATAATAAAAGTAACAAAAGGGAGATCTCAAATTTAGCTTAAAAAGCAAACATCTATCAAATGAAGATAATATTGTGAACAATCCAATTCTAAAGAAGTTATTTTTGAAGAAAATCTGTAGAATAAAATTCTCTTATTTATTTACTTTTCTTAATTTCTCTTTTTTCCATTACACCACAGTCTTAACTATAGAGTGGCTCAGGTCAGTGTTTTTGTTCAAGGCATCTGCGGCAACTAAAAGTTAGCATCAGTAGAAGAAATTTCAAAGGCGAGAATGCTTTCTCGCCTTTGACTTTATTACCTGACAAGAATAACTGACATTTATTTCTTTGTTAATTTATTTAGTAATGTTTGTTTGTTTTGCATTTGTGCTTTACCAAAACCTTGGGCTAGGCATTCAGCAGTGATGAAGAGAAACTGACCTTATTCAGTAGAAAGTTAGTGAAACAAAATTTCAATGAAGAGTGACACACATAACTTATGTTAATAATAACAATGATTTAATTAAGTACCATAAAGAAAAAAAAGTTCTGTACTTATAGAGCTATAATTTCCCTTTTCTTAAAAATGTTCTGTTATCTTGGCTTCACTTATCTCTTTTGACCAACTCCCAACTTTTGCTACAGTGAGGTAGCAAAATGGGTGTCTAGGCTGGGCAGGTAGAGAGGTCAGAGTCTCTGGACACACCTTGACTGAGAAGGTCATTTATTTAAAGGGGAATGAAAGATCCTGCTACAGAGGTAGCCTGGGTGTTCAGGGTCATTGGGCAACAGAGACCTCCTAGCTCCTCCTGAGTCCTCCAGTGTTGGAGTTCCTGAAGCCTAGATTGTTGTGGGCAACTATAAAATCAAACAGAAATTGACAACCTTATGGAAAGGTGAAAGGTTAATACATGTGATGGTATTTTAATATAAAATTTCAAAGAATATACCCTGAAGTAAGGATAAGATCCATAATATTAAAGCGAACAGAAGAACGGCAAAAACAAGAACTGGTAAATAGAGGAGAAAGTGCTCCCGATGGAGAGAGGATAATTAGGGATATGCAAGATTGAGGCAGAAATGGGGCTTTGGATAAAGTTGTGAGTCGTGGCTCCATACAGAACAACCAGACATTTGTTTGTTTTTTGTTTGTTTTCTTGGGCAAAGACACAGGAACAGTGAATAGTCTCTTCGCCTTCCTTCCAGAACCCAGGCGGAGGATTCTGCTACTGTGGCCTACCTGGGGAAAGGGCTGTGAGGATAGTCAGTTAGTGCTTAGCTGATAGGGTCTACAACAGCCGGAAGACATTTCCATCTGTATGTAAATGTAATGCATCTAAAATGAGAACTAAGCCCCCAAAGTCTAGCATTTTATCTAATGTTATAGAATGTATGCCATCTAATAAAAGGAGATTTATAAACGGTGCAGAAAACGTAAGAGCCAATTTGCGCTATGGGAGGAGTCTCTGAAGCATTTCCGCACTTATCTCGCTGTAATTCCTAAATTTGATGGACACTCTCATCAGCAAGTTCCCGTGCGATCTCCTGAGGATGCTCCTGCTGTGCATTTATTAGTTTCTTTAACAACGCCCTCAAAAGTTTACCCAAGGTTGCCTAGTTTCAAAATGTTATAAAGTAAATCTCTGACATGCTGACAGTGTCGATGCTAGTAAAATATTTTTTGTTGGTTTTTGCCAAAAAGCTTACTTAATGCCTGCCTAAGACTCACCAGAAAACAGTTTTTCAGAGCCTTGTCGGGCTTCAGCAAGGTTTTTCTTTCTGGAGAGAGGAGGGAAGTCTATTGCCAGCGAGGACGCGTGGGCTGCAGACGCTGTGGGGAGGTTTCCTGCAGCGCAGGCTGAGGGCGGAGCTGTGAGCAGGTTTACTGGCAAGGACCCTGGGCAGAGTGGCTGCCGGGAGGGAGGGCGGCGGGACTGGGGTGCGACTCCCGCGGAGGTCTCAGCCTTCTCCGCAGAGAGCCCCGACTGGGCGGCCCCGGAGCTCCGCGCAGGGGGAGCCTCCAGCCCGCAGCCCCGGCGGCCGTGCGGGCGCTGCTGGGAGCTTCACCACTTTGAGTCCTGGAAGACACACAACAGCACACTTTCTCAGTAATTACTTCAACAATTTTTTTTTTTTTTTTTGTAGAGACAGAGTCTCACTTTACCACCCTCGGTGGAGTGCCGTGAAGTCACAGGACCCACGGCAACCTCCAGCTCTTGGGCTTCTGCGATTCTTCTGCCTCAGCCTCCCGAGCAGCTGGGACTA